>CM053595.1:318248309-318250809 GCA_028646575.1 Pseudocheirus occidentalis
TTGGGGCTATCTTTTCTAGTTGTATGATTCATGGATCATCAATGAAGTCCTTCCCCTTAGATATCAGTCTGTCACACTTAATTATCTTTTACAAAGGAGTATTTACTAAAGTAGTATGGAAGAGAATAGTTAGTACAATATATTCTACCCAAACATCCATGTCATACTTGCCCATAAGTACATAGAATAACCTGGGTTCAGAGTTATGACATGTACATAGATAACAGACAGCTCTTGAGTAGTGAAAGACCTTTTCTCTCCTTCTTGGAATCCTCCAAACTTTCCCCTTAACAATGGAAGAGCTTTGACTGGGTTCCTTTTAGAATCCCAAAGTCATCTTTCCTTAGTATGTGCTTCATTTGTCATAGGCCTCTGAAGTAGACACTACCACCAGTCATTCCTGTTCTTAAAATACTTTTAGGACAGGGGTGAGGAATCTGCATCCTTAAGGCAACATATGGCCCTCTAGGTCCTCAAGTGCATCCTCTGACTGAATTCAAAATTCACAGAACAAACCTCTTTAATAAAAGGATTTGTTGTGTAAATCTTTGTTTCAGTCAAAAGGTCTCTTCCAAGGGCCTAGAAGGCCACATGTGGCCTCCAGGTTACTGCTTCCACACCCCTGTTCTGGATATCAATGAGAAAACCAATTCCCCCAACTCAATCCCTTTCACAAGGTTATCCTTTGATCATGAGGATCTACACTTCCTCATCCCTGAGTCAATAACCTTTCAGGGGCTTGTCTGGAAATACTAGACATTCTAACAATACTGGATTTCGAACTGTTAAAGACTGAAACAACATGGCTGAGCTCCTGCAGTCATTACCACTCTACTTCTGATGTACCCAGTGGAAATGCTTTTAACAGACTGTATTGATGGATATATCTGGATTTGGACCCACTTAGTTCAGATTTCTTTAAGATTAGAGATAAAGTCTTATAGTGGTGTTACAAAAAACTCAACTTTTAAAGTATGAGATAGGGTATATATCAGGTCAGTTATACATTTCGCAAAGATCTAGGCCCTTGAAATGACTGCTAGCTAAATTCATGTCTTCAATATAACACTGTAGCCAAGGAAATTCATGTAAACCAAAATTTGTAATAATAGAAAAGTAAATGATATGAAGATGATTGTATATCCCTCATTCTGTCGTGGCAAGCCTTGTGACCAATTTTAGGGGCCACATTTAGGAAGGATAACTTTGAGGATATTTAGTGGAAGGCAAATGAGGTGGGACAATATCTTCACTTTATTTGATATGAAAACAGGATGAAGGAAGGGAGGGTGATTATCCTCGGAAAGAGAAGATTTGTGGGGAGGAGGGAAATGAAGACTTTATTCAAATATTTATTTGAAAGGCTTTTCAGTAGAAGATATTTTACCCTAAGAAGGTAAAACTATGAAGAGCAGAGAGAAAATGAAAATAGGCCCATTTGGGATCAAGGAAAGGAAATGCTTATTTTAAAGGAGAATTATTTGAAGTACAATGGGCTGAATCCGAGGTACCTTTGAAGTTTAAACCTATAATGCTGTCATCTTTTTTATTCTTTTTTTTGAGGGCAGTTGGGGTTAAGTGACGTGCCCACGGTCACACAGCTAGTTTTTGTGTTAAGTGTCTGAGGCCAGATTTGAACTCAGGTCCTCCTGACTCCAGGGCCGGTGCTCTATTCAGTGCGCCACCTAGCCGCCCCTGTCATCTTTCACTTATGAAAGTCAAGCAAAGTCTAGATGATGGCTTGGTGGGTAAGACATAGACAAGGTAGGTTTTTAGCTATTGTTGGACTGGATGGCTCTCAGGTTCCTTCGAGCTTTGAGACCTTTACAGTCTGGGATAGTGTGGTTGTTGGATTTCGAGTGGTATCCAGGTTATTTCAAAGGGTCCAATATTTTTATTCCTAACTAGTTCTATCAAATAATAATGAGGCTGTTTTTTTAACATTAAGGAGCAAATTTCATTCTCCAAGGGGTCGGGAATCATTGTGCTGTTGTATTCTCATTTGTCTTTGGGATACTGTGCTCTTTGGCATCACCAAAAATAGAAAGTCCAGGAAAACAAGAATCCAATGACTGAATATTGAAGGACATGTTAGCAACTGAATAAAAAAGAACTGCAAAGGAATCAGCCCCGAAGGACAGCTACAAAGACCCCAAGCACTTCTGTTGCTGACAGTCCTGACTTCTTTTGGTATTTCCTCTTGGCTCACAGGCAATGTTGTTATTTAGTTTGGTTTTGTTTCATTTCCTGTCAAGAATGACCCTGCGAGGAGAATTTCAGTGGAGAACTAGGAATCTGGTTTCTCTAAACTCACTGGTCTAAAAGCTCCATAGGTTTTCAAAATATCAGAAGAAATGAGACCTCTCCTTGTCATAGGAATCAGTTACTTTGCAAGTAGGAAGGGACCAAGGGGACTCCAAGACCATACTGCCAAGGCTGTCTATAGTTGAACAAGAAGCCCCTCTCTTGTATACTCAACCTGTACACCGAAGCTGGCCAT
>CM053595.1:318253309-318261355 GCA_028646575.1 Pseudocheirus occidentalis
TGCCTAGACATATCATCCAGGTAGGAGAGAAAAGTTGGTGTCCTTGGGAGGAAGGATATTCACAAAATCTGCAGTGTCCTCTCTCCAGAGATGGACTAGACACCCACTCCACCCAAACTGAAAATTTGTGATAGCGCTGTGGTCTCTTCTATCCAAGAGTAATGCCATGATCTTCACAGGTGTCAAAAAATAGATCAGTGAAACCAAGGAAACAGGAAAAACAACCAATTGAGGGGTAGTGGCCTGTATGTTAAGGTGGAGTTTGGGGAAGATTTAAGGATAATGAAGAACTTAGCTCAAGAAGATAACAAAGCTATTTATGGTCATATAAAAATGCCCTAAATTGCTATTAATTAGTGAAATGCAAATTGAAATAACTGTGAGGTACAACCTCAAAGTTAGCAGATTAACCAATAATGATAGAAAAAATAATATGGCAAATATTGAAAGAGATGTCAGAAAATGGAGAAATTATAGCACTTCAGGAGTTGTGAACTGATCCAACCATTCTGGAGAACAATTTTGAACTATGCCCAAATGGCTATAAAATTTAAATTAGATTTTTTTAAAGGAAAGGGATTTTTTGGTACAAAAATATTTATAGCAACTCATTTTGTTGTAGCAAAGATTTGGAAATTGAGGGTATGCTCATAAACTAGGGAAATGGTGGTATACACTTGTGATGGAATATTATTATGCCATAAGAAATGATGAGCAGGATGCTTTCAGAAAAACCTGGAAAGAATTACATGAACTGATGCAAAGTGAAGTACACAAAACCAAGAAAACATTGTATACTATAATAAGAATCAGTTCTGGAATGGCTTAATTATTCTCAGTCATGCAATGATCCAAGACAGTTCTTAAGTGCATTAGATGAAAAAATGCTATCCATCCGCAGAGAAAGAAATGATGGAATATGAATGCAGGTCAAAGTATTCTTAAAAAACCAACAAGAACTTTATTTGTCCTGGTACTTTGTGTTTTCTTTCACAACATGACTCATATAGAAATGTTTTGCATGACTATACATGAATAACATGTCAAATTGTTTGCCTTCTCAATAAGAGAAGAGTAGAGAAAGGGAAAGAATTTGGGAAACAATTTTTAAAAATTAGTGTTAAAATTGTTTTTACATATTATTTAAAAATAATTTTTAAAAAAGCTCAGCTCAACTACTAAAGATGCACAGATCACAGAGTCTTTGTGTTGGGCAAAATATGTGAGGGAGGTTTATCTATCAATAGCCTGAAACTGCAGTGAAAAGAGCTTGAGGAAAGATTAAAAAAATCTGATTTCTAGTCCTAGTCTGCTGATCCCTCAGCTGCAATGCTACCTCTGCAATCCTGGGTTCTAGTTTCTGAAATTCCATGGTTACAGGTCTCTCCCAGTACTTATATTTGACATTGTCTGTTTAGCAGGTGCTCCCCATACAGAATTCTACGTCCTAAATTTATAAGTTCCATTCTTTCCCTTACACTCTATGTTCTAAGGTCACTCTAAGATTTGACTTTCTACAGTCTATGTACTAAGGACAACACAGGTCTGATGTTCTAGGTTCTATATTCTAAAATCTCTCCCAGTTCTGGAATTGTATGTTCCAAGGCCCTTTCAGCTCTGCCTCTAAGGTTCCTTTCCAGCACTGACATTCTTTTTTCTAACGTCCTATCTAGTTCTGCCATTTTTGTTCTGAGGCATCCACCTTGATGCTTTTGTCCCATATTCTCAAAACCCCTCAGAGAACCTTAGATCTGATAGGAGTTGTAATGTCCCTATTCAACTCCCAAGTTTTCTGATTCTACCTCCATTTTGCAGGCTGAGTCACTGCATCTCCAAACATAGTTAAAGGGACATTTTCAACAGTTGTCCCAGGACAAACCAGACTTTTGAGCCAAGCCAGTTTTTGGCACTGCTTCTCCATGAGCCTATTCTCTTGCCAAGCACACCAATCAAATGGTGCTTCTGGGCTGCTGTCAGGGAAACTGCCCGGGGTGTGTTCTGGATTCATACACAGAGAAGCTGGTTGGGCATACAGTGACCTCTTAGTGAATCCTTAATTGCCACTGTGAGGAAGAGGCTTGGTTTCAACTCAATCCTGGACAGGAATTAGAATGAGATGATTTGTGTAGGAAATAGGACAGCATTCAAGCAGATCAAAATGCGCAGTCTTTCACTGAAACTCAAGCTTTAGAGAGAGGAGAGATGTATGTTCCTTTGGGAAATCGGGCAGAGAAATAACCCTGTGAATGAAGATAACAACGGATACTAACAGTATTACATTACAAAAAGCATTTATTTTATTCACCTATTGATAGTCAGAACATGCAATGTGGAGTAATCATATCAGGGCATCAGTTTGTGCTATCTGAACTCCATCAAAGAGATGATGAGCTAACAAACACTAGCAGGCATTTATGTAATACCTCGTATTTGAAACAAGACTTGTATGTGTATTATTCTAGATAAACTTCCCAATAGCCTTATGAAATAGATCACCAAAGTGCCAAAAAAAATTCTGTTGTTCATTGTGCCCAACTCTTTGTGACCCCATTTGGGGTTTTCTTGGTGAATATACTGGAATAGATTGCCATTTATTTCTCCAGGTCATGTTACAAATGAGCAAACTGAGGAAAAACGGTGAAGTGACTTGCCCAGGGTCACTCAGCTAGGAAGTGCCTGATGTGGGATTTGAACTTGGGACGATGAGTGTTTCTGCTTCCAAACCCAGTGCTCTATCCACAGTGCCACATAGCAGCCCCTAAGAAAATGATAAGAGAACAAAATCTCAGCATTGGAAAGTATTACCTCAGTCCATCTAGGCTAACATACAACTCTAAAAGGAACTCTCATTAAAACATGCCCAACAGGTGGGACAAACAGTATTTTCTTGGAGACCTCCAATGATGGAGAACTCACTACCGTATTCCACAACCTTTTCTACTTCCACATAGCTCTAATCAGGTTGAGGTCAAGCACAACTTTTCTATAACCTACCCATCAGCTCTATGACTTCAGGAGCCAAACAAAATACAACAAACATAAAATAAAGCAAAACCCAGAACAAACTCTTGCCAGATAAGTTACTGTGGGGATTTCTTTCATGACCAGTTTGGAGATTAAGTGACCCTGAGTTCCCTTCCAATGCTCCAGCCCTATGATATGGTAAAGAAATTTAAACCTTGCCCCTTGCATAAGCCTTGTACATATCTAGCTCATTCTCTCCTTTATGTATTTGTTTAATTAATTATCTAGTTATTTGCAAATAAGCCAACTGAGATTCAAAGACAGAGTGGGTACTCTGAGTTTGTGAGCCTTTAAGTGGCAGAACCTAGATGGGAACTAGAGTCATCTACTTCCGCCTATGCCCCTTCCTTTCTTCTATTACTCGATTGCAGAGAAAGATGCTGTCCATGTCATATGGATGCTTCTTTTAAGTACCAATACTGAAGAAAGAATGTCTTTTTATGTAGCAGTAATAGTAATAATAATAATAATATAATGAGGCCTTAGATATTTAGCAAAGTACTTTACATGTATTTCTTTTGATCCTCACATATCCCTGTCCAATTGGTGCTATTATTATCCCCATTTTACAGATAAACCATCTGATGTTCAACTACACTCAAACTAGTTTGAGGTTCTCTGATTCAAGGTTGGCATCCCTTTCTTTTTTCCAGCTTATTTATATATTTTTAGTTTTCAACATTCATCTCCACAAAATTTTGAGTTACAGTTCTTTCTCCTCATCTTTCTCCTACCCCCTACCAGAAAATAGCAAACCTACTGAATACCCTTCCCCTAATCTATTCTTTCTTATATCCTCCTTGAGCCACCCCCCCCAACCTTCTAGTAGGGCAACATAGATATCTATACCCCAGTGCCTGTATATCTTATTTCCCAGCTGCATGTAAAACATATTTTTTTTAATTTGTTTTTGAAACTTTGAGTTCCACATACTTTACCTTCCTCCCTTCTCACCCTCCCCCACTGGGAAGACAAGCAATTCAAAATAGGTTGTACATGTGTAGTTACACAAAACATTTCCATAGTAGTTATATTGTGAAAGACTAACTATATTTCCCTCCATCCTATCCCACACCCCACTTATTCTATTTTCTACTTTGACCCTGTCCCTTTTCAAAAGTCTTTGCTTCTAACTGCCCTCTCCCCAAATCTGCCCTCACTTCTATCATTCTCCCTCTTATCTCCTTGCCCCCTGATTTCCTGTAGGGAAAGATACCAAATTGACTGTGTATGTTATTCCCTTCTTAAGCCAAATTCAGTGAGAATAAGGTTGAACCATTCCCTTTCACCTTCCTGCTCTTCCCCTTCATTGCAACAGTGTTCTCTTGCATCTCTTATATGAAATAATTTACCCTATTCTATCTCTCCTTTTCTCCTTCTCCCAATATATTCCTCTTTCACCTCTTAATTTTAATATTTTATTTATCATCTCTTATTATCAACTGATTCTGTGCCCTCTATGTATACATGTACACACACATGCACACACTCATATAATTATACACACATACACCATCCTATACACACATATATACATACATATATGTATATATACATACATACACACACACACACACACATATATATATATATATATATATATATTCATTTATATTCCTTTCAGCTAACCTCATATTGAGAAAAGTCTCATGAGTAACAATTATTGTTTGTCCATGTAGGACTATAAATAGTTCAACTTTAATAAGTTTCTTATAATTTCTTTTTCCTGTTTACCTTCTCATGCTTCTTTTGTTTCTTGTATTTGAAAGTCAAATTTTCTCTTCACCTCAGGTTTTTAATCAAGAATGCTTGAAAATCCTCTATTTCATTGAATGACTACATTTTCGCCTGAAGCATTATTCTCCGTTTTGCTTGGTAGGTGATTCTTGGTTTTATTCCTAGCTCCTTTGACCTCAGGAATATCATATTCCAAGCCCTTCAGTCCCTTAATATAGAAGTTTCTAGGTCTTGTGCTATTTTGATTGTGCTTACACAATACTCAAATAGTTTCTTCCTGATGGCTTGCTTACAGGAATTCTCCTTGCCCTGCAAACTCTGGAATTGGGCTATAATATTCCTAGGAGGTTTATTTTGGGATCGTTTTCAAGATGCAATCAGTGAATTCTTTCCATGTCTATTTTGCCTTCTGGTTCTAGAATATTAGGGCAATTTGTTTGATAATTTCTTGAAAAAATTGTGTCTAGGAATTTTTAAATTATCTCTCCTGGACCTATTTTCCAGGTCAGTGGTTTTTTTCAATGAGATATTTCACATTGCCTTCTATTTTTTCATTTGTTTGGATCTGTTTTATAGCATCTTAATTTCTCATAAAGTCATTAGCTTCCAATTGTCCCAATCTTATTTTGAAGGAATTATTTTCTTCAGTGAGTTTTTGAAATTTCTTTTCAATCTAGCAAATTTAGCTTTTTAAGGCATTCTTCTCCTCATTGGTTTTTTGGGCCTCTTTTGCCATTTGTGTTAGTCTATTTTCCAAGGTGTTATTTTCTTCAGTATTTTGGGGGGGTCTCCTTTAGGAGGCTGTTGACTTGCTTTTCATGGTTTTCTTGCATCATTCTCATTTCTCTTCCCAATTTTTCTTCCACTTCTCTTTTTTGATTTTCAAAATCCTTCTTGAGCTATTCCATGGCCTTTGGCTGCTTCATATTTTTTTGGAAGCTTTAGATGAAGGAGTTCTGACTTCATTGTCCTTCTCCAGTTCCATGGTTTGATACTTTTTGTCCCCCGCAAAAAGATTCTTTGGTCTGTTTGTGCTTCCTCTACTTGTTCATACTGCCTACCAATTACTTGACTTTTGAGCTCTTTCCCAAGGTAGAACTCTACCTTGTCATTCTACCTCCTACATGGTAGGACTAAGTTGGAGCTTAAATGCTTGGTGACTTTGGGCTTACCCAGATCTGGGTACTAGGAGGGATGGGAACTAGGGCAGTTGGGTTTCTCCCTCACCCTGTCTTGGTCATAGCAGGAGTGCAATAGGGGGCTCCAAGAACAAAGTCACTGCCCAAATGGAGGCTTGGTAACTATAGGCTAGTGACAATAAGTAACATCTGTATAGCATTACAAGGTTCACAAAGTGCTTTTTTTAGCCATTATTTCATTTGAGCACCTCAGCATCCCTAGATCTGCAATTAATTTGTTGTTTGGTCCCTTCAGTGAAATCCTTTCCTCTCGGGGGCTTCAGCTTCTCCTCTGGTAATTAAGGCAATTCAACCTGCTGACCCTCAGCTTCTTTATAGTTCTGATTGTCCCTGGCGTATATTCCAATATTCTCCCCCTTTCTAAATGCTTTTCCCATCTAGCATTCTCTGTTCTAAGTTGCTAAGTCTGTTTCTACCTCAGGAATTCTATGTCCTAAGACTCCCCCGAAGTCTGCCATTCTCAGTTTAATGATTCCTTCAGGCTTGGCCATCATGAGTTCTTCATCTGAGGCCCCCTTTCCCTCTTCATATTCTCTGGTTATGTTCTGAGTTCTCTCTTACCTCTGATATTCTATGTTATATGTCCCCAGTGTCTTTTCAGAATATCATTCTGTGTTTTGTGTTCTTAGGCCCCCCTAAACATTGAAATTAGTTGGTCTAGGTTCTAATGTCCTGCTCAATTCTAATATTTCATATTATAGAGTCTAAGTCCTGACTTTGACATTTTCTGTAGCCTAAGCTTGCTCCCAGAATGGACAGTCTACTCTGTGTATGTTCATATGCCTTTAGGCCCTTCTCTGCTCTGTATGGGAACACTGCCCTGCCCCCAACCACAGCTGAGCCATTCTGTGTTCCACATTCTAAGGGTCTTGCAGATCTGATATCTGGTGTTTCCCAGAGGAACAAAGGGACAAATGCATAATTTAGGGACTTTTCTTGTTCGGGAAAATATTATCTTTGTTACCAGGTGAATAGGAAAGCAATAGAAATATGCCTCTGGCTAAGGACAGCAGGAAGCAGAATTCTGCTTCTCCTCCCCTGTTCTTCCCCCCTCCCCACTCCTACCATCTTCTCCCCTTTAGTGAGGGCAGGGGAGAGAGGCTCCCAGGAGAATCCTTAGTCAGGAGCATGTGCTGAGGCAGCATGCCCAACGCCCTTTTTCTGTGGAACACCACACAGAAAACTTTGAAACAGTGGTAGGTACTGACAGCCTAGGGACAAGAGCTTCTGCATCTCAGCTGAAGGAAAGCTGAATGGACACAGCTGATTTCTTGAGAAGTCATAAAATATGATCCTCATACATCACAAAGGAGCATTCTACAGCTCAGAGAGAGGGGGAAGAATGATTCTGAATCTATGATGAGCATGGTAGTGAGCATGAACATGTCACAGATGAGAGGGACTTGAGAAAAGCCAGGGCTGAAAAGGACCCAAGAACATAAAATCTCACTGCTGGGAAGGACATTAGAACATAGACTGGAACACAGTGGCACAGAGAACACAGGCTATCAGAGCAAGTAGAACTTCAGAACTTTGAACACAGAATGCCAGAGTCAGAATGGAACTTAGGACACAGCCTGTCCTAGAATGTCAGAGCTTCAGGTCAAAGGTTTTCTTCAAATGACAACAAATTGGGGACAGTCTGTCTGCCTGGGCCTGGAGAGACTTCGGGGTGTCTAGATATCTCAAGACCAAGGAACATTGGTTGTTGTCCTTTGTTCTTGAAGAGGCCCAAGGTGACATCACTACACCAGAGTTAAGTTACAGTGTATCTGACTGTGGCTGACCAGAACAACAGGAGCTCGGAATGCCCTACCACAGGTCAGCACAAATAGTCCCTGTGAACATTTGGGGTGGATTCTCCAAATCTGCTCATCCTGAATTTCCTTTAAGCTATTTCCTTTCTGCTTTGCTCACTGTAAAGCCAATCAGCAGTAGATTCCTGAGAGAATGCTACTGTGAACAGCCTTTAAGATTCAGATTACACAGTATTAGTGAACACTCTGTTTATTCCATTACAAAATCAGATTCAGTACACTGTTCACAGTTTCAACAGTTCACAATATTATATACAATCTTCAGAACA
>CM053595.1:318261855-318271855 GCA_028646575.1 Pseudocheirus occidentalis
ACTTGGAACTCAAGGATTAGCCAGGCCACCAACAAACAAAGTCCCATCCTGTTCATATCTTCAGTCAGGTTCACTGAGGAACCAAATCCAAAATCTGTCTGTCTCTCCAAAATTCTCCTGCCTATAAACACTGGCCTTCTCCCAAGTCAACAGGGGAGTGTCTCAGCCAATACCATTCTTCCAAATCAACAGGGGAATCCACACCTTTTCACCAATGGACAGAGTTCTATACTTAACCCTAAGTTACTAGGATCTACTTAACCCTAAGTATATGATCTGCTTAGCCCTAAGTATTTGATCAAACAAATTGATTACCATTACAAGCACCTTCTCTAATGTGAACATGCCGTACCGAGTGGTCCTGTGCCAATGTCTCCCATGCCGCACAATCAATTCTAAAGTTCGTAGGGAAGTCCTTGTATCTCTTCTTCTGACCACTATGTGAATGTTTGCCCTGTGTAAATTCTCCATAAAATAGGCTTTTTGGCAAGCTTATGTTTTGCAATTGAGCAACATGGCTAGCCCATTGGAACTGTGTTCATTCCAATAGTTTAAATGCTTGGCAGTTCAGCTTAAGAAAGGACCTCAGTGTCTGGTACCTTATCCTGCCAGATGATCTTCAGAATCTTGCTAAAACAATTCAAATGGAAATGATTCAATTTCCTGGCACGGTGTTGGTAGACTGTCCAGGTTTAACAGGTACACAGCAATGAACTTAGCACAATGGCTCTGTAGACCTTCAGTTTCATAGTCAATCCAATGTCTCTTCTCTCCCATACTTTTCTTCAGAGTTGGAGGCATTTAGGGATGTCTTCCCAAATGAAAATTGCAGTCAGTTTTTTTTTCTTTTTTTTAGATGGCAGTTGGGGTTAAGTGTCTTGCCCAAGGTCACATGGCTAGTTTTTGTATTAAGTTTCGGAGGCTGGATTTGTACTCAGGTCCTCCTGACTCCATGGGCCGTTGCTCTATTCACTGTGCCACCTAGCCACCCCTGCAGTCAGTTTTACTGATGTCTTGTAGCAAGCCCTTCCCACCAATACTGTAATTGTTGCTAAAAGTGCTTGACTGGAAACAGGGATGTCATTGACAAGAAATTACACAAAATTATTTCGAAGTGATTCCCAATACCTTTGAAATCAATATCCCTATAGGCTCTCCAATTCACTTGTCCCATCCTGCCTTGGCTGAGCTTGGAATTTAATTTCACCTCATTATATCTCTTCTGTCTCTTTACATGTTTTGACCATGGAGGACTCCTTAGAACAAAGAACATAGAATATCAAAACTTGAAGGAACCTTAGATTAGAGTGTTTTGAAGGTACGAGAAGCTTTAGAAACTAGAATAGAGCACAGAAGTGCATATTAGAGTCTAGAATAGAGAATATCAGAGATGAAAGGGGTCCTATAACATCAACCAGGATTAGAGATCCTAGGGTCATAGATCAAGGGTGAGAAGAGATCCTAGAGGCCAGTGAGTCCAGATTCCTTGATTTACTCAAGAGGAAATTGAGGCCCATGAAGATCACACAGTTGATGAGGGATTTAAACCCAGACCCTCCTCATTCCAGATCTAACACACCACCACACCACCACACCACCACTGGATGTCTTCAGCATCTCTTTCATATTACAGAAACAGGTTGAAGCCCTCTGATGGGGAAGCAGTTGCTCCAAGGTACCCAGGTTCCCATTGAGTCATTGTCAGTTATCACTCCATTGCCCAGGCTTTATCAACCACACTGATTTGGAGTTCTCAAAGTTCTATGGTCATAAGTTTGTTTGTTTTTTTCAGGGAGAGGGAAATTTGGATACTTCAGCCAAGCCCCTCATTCAGCAAATGAGGAAACCAATCCAGAAAAAAGAAAAGTAATTCAGGAAAGACCATACAGGTACCACCCATTACTCATGGAGAAATAAAAATGGGAATCATAGGACAACATTATAGCTGAAAGGGACCTTAAAGGTGTTCCTACTCAAACCCCTCCTTTTACAGATCAGGGAGCTGAAGTCCAGAGAGGAGAAATGACATTGAAGGAACTCTTACAAGATAAGAAGATGTAGCTAGGTGACTTCCTGCATGATTACTGAAAGGATCTGCATCCCTGAAATCACAAACCCATTGAAATCTCAATGTAGGAAGTAGCAGATAAACATTAGTTATTATTATTGATGTGATACAGTTTGTCATTAAATGAAAATGGCCTTCTCTTTTCCCATCACCACCCAAAAGCCATTGAAATAGAACAGCTAGAATGTCATGTGGTACCAAAACCACACCTTTATTTTTGGCATTTATTTTTAAATTAATTTACCTATTATTGATTAATTTTAACAATATTTTTAAAATTGGTTTCATATTCTCTCTTTCCTTCCCCCCCCATCCACCCAATTTTGAAGGTAAGGAATGTGATATCAATTAAACATGTGACATTATACAAAATATTACCATGTTAGTCATGTTGAAAAAAGAAAAGGAAAAATTAAGAGAGTGAAAAAAGATGTTCTTCACCCTGCATTCAGCCTCCAACAGTTCTTTCTCGTGGATAGCATTATTTTTATCATAAGTCCTTCAGAATTGTCTTGTATCACTGTATTGATCAGAAGAGTTAAGTCATTCACCATTGTTTATCATATAACATTGATATTGCTGTATACAATGTTATCTTGTTTCTGCTCACTTCACTTTGCATCAGTTCATAATGTCTCCTAATGTCTTCCCAGGTTTTTCTGGAACCATCCTGCTCATTATTTCTTATAGCACATTTATGTTCCCTCACAATCACATGCCACAACTTGTTCAGCCAGTTCTCAATTACTGGGAATCCTTCCAATTTCCACATGTTTGTCGCCACAAAAAGTTCTGCTAAAAATATTTTTTGTAAACATAGGTCACTTTCCTTTGTTGTTAAAGTCTCCATAGGATACAGATCTAGTAGTGATATCACTGGCTCGAAGGGCAGGAACACTTTCATAGCCCTTGGACCATAATTTCAAATTGCTCTCCAAAACAGTTGGATCAGTTCACACTCAACCCTATTTTTCCATAACTCCTTGAACATTAGTAATTTTCCTTTTCTGTCAAATTGGTGGTACATTCAGTCTTTTCATTTTGGGTACTGATAATGTGGTTTCCTTCTTTCTTTTTTTTTTAAAAGGAAGGAAGGATAGAATGAAGGAAGGAAATTTAATAATAATAATAATAATAAATATATTTAAAGGACCTTGAAGTTTAAAGAGCCAGAACTAGCATAGTGGGGTTTCCCTTGTTAGTTATCTATCAACACCACACATACATGAGGCCTGCACTAACATGGCCTTGCAGGTGTTCACTATCTCATACACACACAGTGATCTCTAGAGGGTGGGAGGCCTTGTACAGAAAGGTCATTAGCAACATACAGGAATATTACAGAAAAGAAAGAAAAGGTACATAACTGTAACATCCCTTTTCACCCTGAAAAGTTGGGGGACCAACTTCATTCCCACGCAGCTGCATTTCTCTAGGGCTGTCTTGTTCATGGACCATGTAGCATGAGTCAATGACATGCTGGTGCTTACTGATGAAGATGTTCAAACTCTAGGCACAAGAACATGCAATGGCTCTTTTGTGACATCTAATCCAGAGGCTATACCAAGCTGTCAGGGTTCTCCCTTGTGCCTCTCTGTTTCTGAGAACTATACCCAACCCTTTTCCTGGCTCCAGCCCCATGTGGATGTGGTCATGGACTTCTATATAAGTCTAAGTTTGTATGGTCTGTCCATTTAGATGCTGGCCTAGCCCTCATTCCACATTAGAATAATACCTTCCCCTCATTCCAACACTGGCTGTGGACTTTGGTGTCTTGCCTTTAACTCAAGGATATATCAGTTATAAGTATGGAATTCAAGTAAAGAAGTTGGTAGTAAAGAGAGAGTTGGCCTCTGATCTGAGGTCAGCTAAAGTTCAAGGATTTGAGGAAGATCTGAGTTCAAGGTAAGATTGTGTAACTGAACAATTTCCTTAATGTATCAATGCCACAGTCAACTCTCTGAGACAGGAATTATTAACCTGAGATATGTAAACTTTTTAATAATAATCATTATTATTATTAATTTTATTTCAGTATGATAGGTTTCCTTTGTAACACTGTATTTTCTTTTATGCAGGGGCTATCTTTCTTTTTTGCTTATATTTCTATCCCTAGCACTTAACAGCCTCTGGCAAATAAGTGCTTAATAAAGGCTTGTTGACTGACTGACTGACTGACTGACAGTGGGAGTTTCCTTTCCTGGGAGCTCCCATTAGCAGTGAAAACCCAGGTCCAATCCCTATCGCCAACCTAGGCAGCACAAGTACAACAATTGCTCAGCAGGTGAGGAGCATCTCCATCACAGATTCCATTTGGGCCCACAGCCTCTAAATGAAGAATCAGTTCCTGGGCTAATCCTCTTCTTTATCACTTCCACCTTTCAGCCTCAGGATGAGAGTAATGTGAAAACTGAATTCTCAGCTCAACTTAGCTGTCCCCAAAAGGAGAGACAAGATCTGTTGGCAGTCTTTCTACTATTGTTTCTGGCCCATTAGTTTACAGCATCCACAGTTGACTTTCTCATTGGTTCATATAAAGATAGAAGAGGCCCTAGGGCCAACAGTCATCAATCCGATATCTCCAAGGGGAAGTTAGTAGGCTAGGTACCATTTTATCTCTTTCCCTTTCCTCTTCCAAACTCTTCGCCACCAACAGTAATCCCGTGGGCATGTTTCCTTTAAATATTCTGGCCCATACATAGGCACAGATGCATATTGTCTCTACAGTGTGATGGTTGAATTTCTGGCAAATTCCAGTAGAACCGTTAAGCCCATAAATTCATAAGATTTCAGTTTGGAGTGATGTCCAAAATCACTCATTTTGACCTCATTATTTCACAGATGAGGAAACAGGAATCAAGATAAAGGATTCCATCTTCCCTCAAGATATCCCATAGGGGTATGCTCTATGAACCACATCACACACACTCGGTCAGAATGCTTGGCTGACTTAACAGTCACTCATTTGGACTACAATTCACTGTCCAGTACATTCACACAAAGCCTAGGGGAGGCAGGTCACAGTTGACTCACAGTAGATAATGCTGAAGAGGGCACCGTTGACTCACTCAACGTAATGACATTAAGGAAGGAAATAGGACCTGCCATGTTTCAATTCATTGGTCCCTTCAATGGCCTGAACTATCAAGAGAGAAACTGAGGGTCATGTTTTTCTGACCTTGTCCGAAGACAACAGTCCGTTGGTCAGCCCTGACAAGCCCAGTGGAAATATCATTGTCAAAATGCAACCACACAAAAAGCAGAACTGTTTGTCCTCATGAAACAGAAGACATTGATATGGGAATTGAGGCACATGGTGGCATAGATGGGGCCTGACACCTAAGCTTTAACGTGGCCCTGACATTTACCAGTTGGGTGATCACTTAACCTCTCTGAGTTTCTGTTTCTTCTCTGCACAAAGTAGCTACTTAATAAATGTCGATTGTATTATAAAATACAATGAAGGGGCCTCAGGTTCATGCTCAGTATGAGTCAGCCCTGTGATGTGTCAGCCAAAAATAAGTTCAAGCCATCTTGGGACGTGTGAAGAGAGACAAAGCATCCAGTCAGAAGGAGGTAGCTTGGCTCCCTAGACTGCTCTTCTTGGACACAGTCTAGAGGGCAATGGTTATTTCCAGGTGACACTGTTTAAGAATGGCACTGATCCCCTGGGACTTATCCAGAGAAAGGTTAGCACTGTGGTGAAGAGATGTCAAGCCTATGCTGTTGTTTTTCCTTGGGTCTTGAAGGGGACCATGACATGATGGCATGACATGCAAGGGAATTGGATGTAAGTGAGCCAAAGTCATGAACCAAATCACCAGCCTTGCTTTCTCCTCCAGAGCCATCTGGGTCTAGCTGTCAGATATGGGTCAGGACAAGTGGAGATGGCCTAAGATACAGTAGGGAACCTTGGTCTTTCAAGCTAAGGTCTTTAACAGGTCTCAGTTTACCAAGGAAGTACCCATTCAATGATTAAGGCTTAATAAAAGTTGAGGTAAAGAAAGGTCTCTTAAAAAAAATAGGTCTGAGAGTGGAAGACCCTCAGGATTTCTGGCTGAAACAGAAGCTATTGTTATTTCCATTCTTTCAGAGTCAATCTGGGTCCAAATAGTTACCAAGTAGGGCTTGATCTGGGACCAGAGTGATTGGGGGTTAAGACTAGTCTTTATAAGAGAAAAAAACAAAGTTTCAGAGATTATAGTCTATGAGGATCAGGTGAAAGGACTGTGATTATTGTTTCCTTGAGAAAAGCAGCCTTTGGGTAACCTAATGGGTAAATCAAAGTATCTGAAAGACTATCTGGTGAAGAAGGAATTATGTTTGCTATTCTTGATGCCAAGGGGTGTTAAAACAAACCCACCTGGGCACCATAGGTGGAAGCTGCAAAGAAGATTGAGGATCTATCAAGAAAAATGAAATGACAATTGGATTTTTCCCAATTGCATTAAAAGGTGAGGGGGTTCTCTTGCCACTACTAGTTTCAGTCAGAGGGGAGAAAGCCACAAAGACCTGGGGTCAAGTCCCACTTCTGACATGTCCCATCTGGGTGACCCTGAACCACACTTCACTCAGCATTTGATGACTTTTAAGAGCAAAGAAGGGAATGACATGCACGGTAGAGGGAATTTCCTCACCTGGAAGACCTCCTAGATCTTGAAGTCTGAAGTCCAGTCTCTATTTCTTGTCCCAGTGAGAGACACAGAATGAGGCCGGGGACAGTGGGAACTACCCTAACCTGGGAGCTAGAGACTTCAGCTCCAAAATGCTAATTAATCAATCAACATGTATTAAACACCTACTGTGGGCACTGCACTAAATTCTGAGAACAGACAGTTCCTGCCCTCCAGGAGCTTACAATCTAAGGAGGGAGACAATAAACAAAGGAAGACAGGATAAATAGTAGATAACAGGAAATGACTAAGGACAAGTAGCATCTACAGGGCACTTAGGACTTTACAAAAAGCTCTTTACTTATGTTCTGGTTTTTGAGCTTCATGAAAACTTTCTGGGGGTGGGCACTTCAGACACTGCTCAGCCCACTTTTGGTTGTTGTCCAGTCATTTTCAGTCACATCTGAGTCTCTGTGGCCACATTTGGGGTTTTCTTGGCAGAGATACTGGAGGAGTTTGCCATTCCCTTCTTCTGCATATTTTACAAATGAGGAAACTGAGGAAAATAGGGTAAAGTGACTTGCCCAGGGTCACCCAGGCTAGCAAGTTATTGAAGCCAACTCCTCTCTGGCATGTGTTACTCTTGAATCTTGCTTCATCTGCTTATGCCTGTGGATAACAGTTCTGATGCTCCTTTCTGCAGTCTTCATCTCTGATCTGTGCACCGCTTTGTAAATCTGTAAAATGAAAGCATTGAACTAATCATTCTCTGGAGACTTATCTCCCCTGTTTTTAAGTTTCATTATCTCTAAAGTGGGGGTGTCAGTGTCATGAAAAGATTGAGGGGCAGGGTGATAACTGTTTGCACATATGGAGAATCAAATCTGTTCTGCAAGAACTTTAGATAGCTCCCTATTACTATTTAGATATTTTTAAATCCTGTTTGGCATTCAAAGCCTTTCCTATCTGGTTCCATCCTACCTTTTGTAATGTTAATGAAATCAGAAGATCTTCCACGCCCCTTTCTATTGGCACCTAGTAAAGGCACTTAGCACCTAGTAAAGGCTTAGCTCCTTACTTCCAGTTAACTCCTTGGGAGTAGTTCACACCTTAACAGGAAGGGGCTGAACAGGGAGGAGCTAATTGTGAGCTCCATGTTAATTAGAGTTATTTCCTTTTGAACATTTGATATCCCAGCAAAGCTTCCTGCTTACTCTTCTCCAAACACAGCTGGATATATTCTGACTGTGCACCCTTGTGTTGCCTGTGCCCCATGTCCTCCTCACCTCTGCCTCCTAGGAACTCTTTACAGAGTAGCTTGGTACCGTTAAAAGGCTGCTGAATCTGTAGGCAAAAGGTTCTGAATTCAAGCCCCAGCTCTTTAGCGTCCTCTCTGTGTGACCTTGAGCCAGTCACCTAACTCTCTAGGCCTTACTTTCTCCATCTATAAAATGCAAGGGTGGAACCAGGTGACTTCAAAGGGTCTCTCCAGATTGAAATCTCTGATCCTCAGTGAAAAAGATTTTGAGTCGCCTCCTCCAGGGAAAATTGTGGACTCCACTTCATGGTTAGATCTCTTTCCTTTCTCAAACTGTGCTGCATGTACCTGCCTACCTGTCTGCATGTTTCATACCAGAAAGCAAGTTAAGTATCTTGTGAGTGCAAACTATTTTTAACAATATCTTGGTGTCATTAGTACTTAGTATAGAAAGTTGCACACAGTAGGTCCAAGACACATTTTATTGGACTCGAGTAGGAAATGGAGAAGGATCTTCTTTTCTGTCCTGGCCACTTTGGCAGTCTGGGAAAGCCCTCTCACAATTATGTTTTTTGGTTTTTTTAATAATTGAATAAAATGCTAGCTTCATCTAGGATTGAGTGAAAATAGAGATGCAATCTCCCCCCACCCAGGTTCACCAGCCCCTTGATGTCAGGCCATCACTGACAGTCCACAGTTGGTGTACTGAATTATTATTACAAAAGTATCATCCAGATCTGATATCCTGTGTCCTTCTTTGAAAGGTCTCTTCCAGCTCTGATATTCTGTGTTCTATGTCCCAAGGTTCTTCTTGTTATCACATTCTTTGTCATCTCTTCTAAGACCCCTGATAGTCTTATGTTCTCAGGCCCCTTCTAGCTCTAACATTCTATGTTCTCAGGCCCCTTCCAGCTCTGACATTCCAGGTTCTCAGGCACCTTCCAGCTCTGACATTGTGTTCTATGCTTCAAAGCAGAGGAATAAAGTGTACAACCAGCTGGAGGCCCACAATATTCCAGAATGTTCTTGAACTAAATTAAAATGTAACTGGGAAATATTTGACAAAATAAATTTAAAAATACAATAAATAATAAATTGTTACTATGTAGTTTTCTAAGTCAGTATGTGGCTCACCAGGACCCTTAGGGATGGTTTAATGACCCCTTCTTCTATCCTAGTTTGACACCCCTTCTCTGAAGCTCTTCCTCCCCTTGAAAATAACAGGAATCAATGATAAGGCAGCTGCTGAGATCTCTGCCACCTATAAAATCTGCTAAGAGTTAAAGCCTCAAAAGGCATAATCTCTTCGTTGGAGGTGGGCAGGGGGATGGGCATCTGCTCTCCTGCTGCCAAGCCATCAGTGCTCTCCTCCTGTCTAATCTCTGATGGTTTCAGGGCAGGGGCTGAGCCCGGCAGCTGGCAAGTCCTGGTTAAGATCCCAGCTCAGAGACAGAAAATCCCTGTTCTAGGCAGTCAGCTGTCAGTCTACCCCTCCCCCTGTTCTCCACTCCATCCCCCCTCAGTCCCCTTCTGCCCCAGGCCCCCAAACAAAGGGCTCCTCAGTGACTGAGGCCTCTTCAGAGATTTTAAGAGGTGATTCTATCTCGAGTTCTTTCAGACCAAGCTCCCAAGCCAACCTACTATCTCAAAAGAGAGAACCGTGGTCTGCAGGGGCCATTAGCTCTCCTTAGAGATGAAAGCAGCACATTTTATTAAGGTGACAGAAAAGAGATTTCTCAGGATATGTTATTTCTCAGGATATGGAAGGGACTTTAATAACCCCCCCGTCCGACCTGTACATAGAAAAGGATCTCCGTCTATCTGTGTTCCTGGGCCAAGTGCACAAGTTGTGATAAGAGCCAACAGACACAATAATCACAAAGTATAGCGCCCAGCACACAGGAAGGTCTACACAAATTCAAGTTAGTAGCATAAACTTAGGAGTAGTAGGAGCAGCTACAGCAGTAATAACAAGCAGCACAATGAAATGGCAGGCCTAGGGTCAGGAAGACCCTAGTTCAAATCTGCCCTCAGGCACTTACCAGTTGCATGAACCTGGGC
>CM053595.1:318274355-318290556 GCA_028646575.1 Pseudocheirus occidentalis
CTAGTGACTTGAGCCTCCTTGCTTTTCCTCACACAGTACTGCTCTTAGTTCTGCCCTTTAAAGACAAAAAGAAAAAATCCAATCCTCCTTCCTTAAGCCCTGGAAGACAACTGTCCAGGACACTCCCCTCCCCAACACTTCTACACTTGCTGACTATCTCAACCTGTTTATATAATAATGATTATAACATTTTGATAGTTGTTACTGGTTTTTTATTCAGGTGAGGGTTATCTTTTTGGGTCAGAATGTATAGGGCTTACCTATACCCACCTCAACAGGCCTCAGGCATCCCCGGTTCCCATCCACTCTGGGAGAAACAGCTGCACAGAGAAACTCAGGACTCAGGACTTGCTTCTAGCTTTTATTGAGAGTCCATCCTCTATCTTAGTGTGGCTGGACTGGACTGGACTGGCCTGGCTCCTCCACCCTGCCTCCGAGTAGCCTGTATTTAAGTCCTTTCTCCAGGGCCCCTTAGGGCCCCTCCCCTGGCCATGCCCTCGCCACAGCGAGCCAATGTGTCTCACCCCAAAGGTGGAGAGATTATCCTGCTTATTGTAAGCAGGTACAGCCTTTGCATTCTGCCCCCAGGTGATTGATCACGTGCACTCTTGTTAGCTGAGGATCGGCTCAACCCGTCCATTTCACGTGGAGTATCAACGACCCTCTTTAGGAGTCTCCTCCCCACGTGAGGTATCAGAGACCTAACAGATAGTGCTTTAAGATTTACAAAGATTTTACAAGTGGTATCTTGTTTATCCTCACAACAGCCCTGGCAGAGGGGTGCCACTATTAACCCCTTTTTACTGCTGAGGACACTGAGGTAGACAGAGGGTCACTCTGGTGTCTGCCATAATTTCCCTGCTGGTAAGTATTGTGGGCTGGTTTTGAATTCAGGTTCTTGTAAGTCCAGATCCAGCATTACCCACAATGCCACCTAGCTGCCTTTGCACCCATTTTCCTAGAATCCAAGAAGGAGATTGCCTCTGAGGTTCTCTCTAGCCCTAGGCCTGTAAAGCTCTCATTCTCTCTTCCCCAGGCTGAAAGTTCACATTTCCTGCAGCTACTCCTTATAAGGAATTAAGATTGTAGTGAACAGTGAATAACCCTATCCCTAAGAAGTCCTGATGTCCAAAAGGGAGTTCTCTACAGGGAAACCTCCTGCTACTGGTGCATGACCTTGAGCAGGTCTCTGTAAGATAGAGTGATTGATTAAGAGGACCATGCTCCCCCCTTCAGATTCTGGCTTCTTTGTGCCAAGCAGCAGATGAGAAGTAACCTGCCTCTTTATGTTGCTCCCACAGACCCTGCTCACCGAGTCAAGACAGAAACTGAGGCCCCAGGTCAAAGCTACTTTGTTTTCTTTCTCAATGAATGAGACTCCAATTTCTCAAGCATTAACTGTAGCCCTGGTGACTCATCCCTCTTTCTAATACCTATGAATACAGGACTTGTGTGGGAACACAGCATTTCCATCGATTTTCATTTTGTCTCCTTCTATAGTGTCTGCAAATAGCTCCTGGAGTGAGACAGAGAGGGCAGAGGTGACAGTGAGCACTGCTGGCAGGGGGCTCTCATGCATGGCCTTCCCATCAAGAAAGCTTAGCTACCCCCAGAGCAGGAGACCTCACAGCTAACTCCTGGATGCAGGAAGCTGAGGGGAGAAAGAATACAATATGCCTCAGATGAAATGATCATTTCTGACATTCCTAACACAAGCAAGCTCCCATGGCCCTAGATGAATTTCAAATACCTGCCCTCCCACAAATTTCTACCTGATGAAATCTTGCCCATCCTGCAAAGTCCACTTTATATCCTCCCTTCTCTCAGGAGCCTTTATTGGTCAACAAGGACATCAGAGTTCTGCCCTCCATTCAAAGCCACAATGGCACCTCCCCCAGGAAGCCTTTAGTAATCAACCAAAGGAAAAGGACTTACCCTTCAAGTCCCAATTCAGGGCTAAGATGAGTATAGCGTGTAAAAAGTGTGCAAAGAACTTTACATAATCTCCTTTAGTTTTACCTCCTTTTACACGTGAAGAAACTAAGGCTGGAAGATTGTTCATGGACTTCAGGTCACACAACTAGTAAATATAGGATCATGGGATCATGGGTTTCAACCTGTAAGGGTCTAAACATCCAACAGAAGAGGGTGCAGAGACACAGAAGGCTCATGAGGTCACGTATTTAGACCTAGAAGAGCTTTAGACACCACTAGGTGCAGACCCCTCAGTTTGTAGATAGAAGCTGGAGCCTAGAGAGGTTAAATGGCACGGCCATTATCATCCAGCTGGTCTGTATGTAAGGTGAGATGAACCCAGGTCCTCCTGACAACAAGGCCACTGTCCTGTGTACTGCTGCCTCTTCCTGCTTCCAGAAAATCTCCCCTAAGCCCTCATTCCAGCCAGATTCTTATGCCTCCATCAAGGACAAGTTCGGAAGGTATCTGTACTACACAGAGGTGATAACTGACACTATGGAAGTAGGTGAAGAGGGTGAGGATCCTGAGACAGACATCACTGAAGTCTATAGCCTGCCCAGGGTCAAAGTGGAGAGAGAATGCAAGCCAGCAAAGACAGAACTTTGGGAGGCACATGTACTTGTGGGTCCAGGAGACGATCACCAGAGTAGTAGGAGACAGCAAACAGAAATAGTCAGACATGTAGAAGGAGAATCAAGACAGAAGAATGGTAGGCATACAGTATTAGTCAGATGACATCTGTACTCACTTCCAAATCTGATCTGGGATTTGACGTTATAATACCCAGAGACTATCGAGAAGGAAGAGGTTGTCCCCTGTTTTAAATGCTGCAGAGAGTCCAAGAAGGATAAGGAGATGTAAGAAGTGTGCATTGGCTTAGGTGATCCTGGACAGCACAGCATCTATAGAGTAGGGAGGCTGGAAGCAAGATGGCACAGGGTTGGAGAGTGGGTGGGTGAGTGAAGCAGTGAGGAAAACAAAGCTAAGGCTTTCATGGTAGCTTCAGAGGTGATCATATCAAAGAGGGAAATATTGAAGATGATTAAGCTTGTTCTCCTTTGTTAGAATGGTTTTTATCCTGCCTCTTCTTCCATCTTCTTGAGGGCTGGGCCAATACTGGGCAGCCCCTTTCTCCTCTTGACTGCACAGCCTTGCCCATCACACAGTAACTGCTCTGAATACAGAGCTTCCAACTACGCTCGGTTTTCCCAGCTGATAAAGACTTTTGAGTGGTTTCTGACAACCAGGGTGTCCTTTCCTAGGAGTCACAAATTTGATTTTAATAAAATAGGATTTTATTACAAATGTAGGCCCTCAAGTCCCACCGCTGGTAAGAAAGACTCCCTGTTTGCATTTGTTTATTTCCTCCCTAAACCAAGAGCTGATTTACCACCCACAGGTACAGGAACAATTAGGGAACGTTAGCAGCGAGGAAAGTCTGCAGGAAAGGGACCCAGCCCTTCTCTCTCTCTATTGTGCATGTGTGGCACATAAAATCTGATCTTCTGCAGGGATGATTATTAAAAGCCAAAGAAAGATGGAGGTTTTTTCCACATGGGAAAGATAAATAAACATACACATGTATACCTATACATGTATGCATACACAGACATACAGTGAATAAAACATGGATTTTATAATATATGTGTTTTTTATTGGAAACAGAATAAATACATGAAGAGGATGAACAGAGAGAGAGAGAGAGAGAGAGAGAGAGAGAGATGGAGGATGGGGGAGGAAGGAAAGGAAACAGGGGAAAAGGGAGGGGGAGAGAGGGAGAAAGGGAGAGAGGGGAAAGGGGATATGATATATAAAAAGAAGCTCTGAAAATCTTCACAATTACATTCTGCAGAAACTAGATTCTCTCTAGAACTTGGTGAATCATCCAGCATTGAGAACAAGCCCACTCCATTCATAAGAACAAGCTATTTTTGTTTTGAGCACTTGTATGAATGGTTAAGAGAGAAAGGGGGCCTGCCTAGTCAATGTCCCACATCTAGAGGAAGTTTTCCATTCACTTTCTCTGAAGAGGAGTGCCTAATGAGATCTGGAGCCCTCAACTGGGTAGGAACAATAAAATCCCAGTGCATCAGTGTCACACAAAGCATCCGTTTTCTGGGGGAGTATGTTATTTCCCTGGTACCTCTTGTTCACTGTGAGACATGTGTGGGGGTTCAGAATCATGTCAATTGACATTGCCCTACCTAACCAGAATGGGATGGGGTCAATTATAATGGAGAAGAATTATCAGCTGACCAATGTAACCCGCCTCCTTTGGTGCCCTCTTACCACCCACAGACATACACAAAACCATCTCCAAAAATCCATACTCTTCTTGTGGTTCAGAAGCTGCACTTACTTTTCCCCTAGATCAACGCTCCAGGTTAAGACCCAGGAGGGACATGCATTCAAATGAAGGACAGGGGCTAGGACTATAAATAGGCAGATTTATGTAAGGACCAAGTCTTTCATACAAGTTTAAGTTTCTGGAAAAGAATTTGAAGGCAGACATAAATTGAAAGAGAGAGAGAAATAACAACAGAAAAACTTAAACAGTAAGGGAAAAAGAGGCAAAGAGAAACAAAGAGAGAAAGATAAAAAAAGAGACAGAGTTAACACATCTGTGTGTGTGTATGTGTGTGTATGGGCAGAAAAGGGGAGCATGAAGGCAAGTCTCATGGATATTTGAATTGAGAGTAGAAGAAAGCTAGGGATTCCAAGAGGTAGAGGTAAAGAGGGATGGTGTTTTGTATACTAGATACTGGGGACTCACTTGCAAAAGTACTGAGGTAGTAGATTGCATGTTGTGCACATGGAATAAAGATAAGCATATGGTGGATGGTCATAAATGAGAAGAGAGAATGAGAATTTTATATTTAACCTGGAGGTAATAGGGAGTCCCTGGAGACTGTAAAGACGAGAGGTGTCTTGGTCAGATCTATGTTTTAGGAATGTCAATAAAAATGCAGTAGGAAAGGTATACAGGAGAATGGAGTATATGGAGTCAGGGAGGATGATTTGGTGGCTCTTCCAATACTTCAGGCAAGAAATGATGAGAGCCTGGAGTGGGGTGATGGCCATGTGAGTGGAGAGTATCCTGTCCCCAGTAAAGGGTATGAGCTCCCCTCCACATTGGCAAGCCTGACAAGATTTACCACTGATTTAGGATTTATTAACCAGAATTATGTTTCTTTAGCTTTAGTGCTCAAAGATGGGGAGGTCTTCTGATCTCTGACCACCAAAATGCCATGCAGGAAGACATCTGATCTCTGGCCTCCACAATGTCAGGTAAGAGAGCATGAATCTCATGGAGGGGACCAAATTGCCCATTTAGGCTAGTCTGTTCCTGGATGAGGTGCTTCACCCACCCTTTGGGGGAAGACCTCTACTCAATGGGAACCCACCACATCCTGAAGCAAGCCCATTCATTTCTCTTCCAGGTAGCTCTGTGTTCGTTCCCAACGTTGAGCCCAAGATAGCCTTCAGGCAACTTTTCCCTCATTGGTCAAGATCTCCCCTCTGAGGCCAAATGGAGTAGGGCCAATCCATCCTGGCTGGGACAATCCTTCAGATACTTGAAATGATGACATTATCCTCCAAACTTCTCTCCTCCTGCGCACGTATGCTCAGTTCCTACAACTAAGGCCAAAGGCATCAACCTTCCTTCATCACCCTGCTGGTCCATCTTTCGTCATGCTTCAATCTGACAATTGCCTTCCTGAGATGCAGAGCCTAGGAGTCGACAGGAACTTGCCAAGCCTTCATTAAGTATTTTATATGTGTTAGCCACCAGGGACACAAAGAAAAAATGAAACTGTCCCAGCCCGGAAGAGAATGCGTTTTGTTTGGGGAAAGAAAAAAAGAAAGCGGTGAATAGAAAGTCTTCATTAGGGACAAAGGTCAAATCGTGTACTTGGGCTAAAAAATCCGCTTCAAAAGTACAAGATGGGGAAGCAAAGTCAGACAGCAGGTATCCTGGGAAAAAGACACTGGAATCTAAGGGAGCCACAAACTCAGTGTGCGTCAGCAGGGTGGCCTGGCCATTGCAAAGACCGAGAGCATCTGGGGTTGTTCTCAAAGGGATATGGCTCCTAGGAATTGAATGAAAATGAGGATGATGGGGATGAGGATGATGGAGGTGATGGGGATGGGGATGATGGGGAGGATGGGGATGAGGATGATGAGGATGAGGATGATGGGGATGATGGGGATGGGGATGATGGGGATGACAATGAGGATGATGGGGATAAGTATGATGGGGATAAGGATGAGGATGATGGGGATGAGGATGACGGGGATGAGGATGATGGGGATGAGGATGATGGGGATGAGGATGAGAATGATGGGGATGAGGATGATGGAGATGAGGATGATGGAGATGAGGATGAGGATGATGGGGATGACGATGATGGGGATGACGATGAGGATGATGGGGATGACAATGAGGATGATGGGGATGATGATGATGGGGATGATGAGGATGAGAATGATGGGAATGAGGATGATGAAAACAGCTGTGATTTATGTGGCATTTTATGGTTTGCAAAGCACTTTAGAAATATCTTATTTGCTCCTCAGAATACCCTGTGAGTTAGGTGCTATCATTTTCTTTATTTTACAGGTGAGGAAACTGAGGCAGGGAGAAGTTAAATGATGTGCTCAGGGTCACACAGAGAGTCTGAAGACGAATTTGAACTTGTCTTTCAGGTCTAGCTTGCTACCTACTGTGCCAGACGTATCAGACGTCACCTGTAGGACTGTTCTCAATTCTGGGCAGTATGGTTTAAGAACATTTGAAAGCTGGAGAATGCCCAGGGGAGGCAACCATGACAGTCAAGGGCCTTGGATTCAGGCCATATGAGGCTCAGATGGAGAGCAAAAGATGTATGCTGGCTGTTTGTGAAGGGCTGCCACAAGGGAGGGGGAGTGGACTGTGGAGCTTGGTCCAGGGGGTTGAACTGGGAGCAGTGGGATGGGGGGGGCGTGAAGGAGAGAAGTCCCAAAAGGTCATCTTATGCTGGAAATTCTGGAGGATTTCCTAATCATAAGAACTGTCCCAATGAAGAGTTGCTTCAGGGAGAAGTTGCTGGGATCGCCCCCCTCAGAGGCTGGATCAGTGTTTGGCAGGGATCTTACAGTAAGCATTATTTTTTTTCCTCCCAAAGTATTCTTTTCTTTAGGAAGCTATAGTCTTTTTGTTCATTTATTTTTAGTTTTCAACATTCACTTGCACAAGATTTTCTCCCACCTCCCCCTCCCCCACCCCAAGATGACCTCTTTCTCCAGTCCTCCCTCCTTTCTATCACCCCCTCATCCCCTTCCATTCTATTTTCCTGTAGTAGAAGATAGATTTCTCTACCCCATTGCCTGTATATCTTATGCCCCAGTTGCACGTAAAAACAATTTTTAACATCCATTTTTAGAACTGTGAGTTCCAAACTCTCTCTCTGCCTTCCTACCTCCCCACACACCTTCATTGAAAAGGCAAGCAATATGGGTTACTGGGCATTACTTTCACATAAGGGTTGGACTAGACAAGGTCCCTCCCTCTTCTCCCATTCTGTATGTCTGTAATTCTGTGGCCTAGCAAGGTAAATTCATGCATAGACTACTGATGGAGAGGCCCAAGTGTCCTCAGAAGTCATTGAATCTAACCTTACATTTTACATGTGAATAAAATGGTGTCTGGAGAGGTTTAATTTCAAGCTAGGTATCTAATAGGCAGAGAATAGGAGAGAGAACACTAAGGGAATTGGGAACAAAAAGGCAGAGATGGAAGTGTGAGGGAGATGGACTTGCCCTGTTGGTCCATTATTTAATGTTCATGGTGAAATCAGGGAAGGTTTCATGGTGGATATAACACTTGCCCTCAGTTTCACAGGAAAGTGGGTATTGCAAGGGGCAGAGGTGAAGAAGCAGGGGGGGGGGAGAGGAGTCATGCCAGACATGGAGCACAGCTTGAGGAGTGGTAAACTGCCAAGTATAGGAGATGGAGGACAGAGCAAATAGACTAGTCTGGATGTAAAGGGGAATCACATAAAAATTCTGAGAAGGAAGGTAGATTGAAATGTGACTGGGAAGTATTTTTATTGTCAGATAGAAAACTTTTTCTTTTGTCATAGAGGTTGCAGGGAGCCATCGGATATTTCAGCTTCTGGGAGTAACAGGAAGACCTGTGTCGTAGGAAGATTATGCTGACATTTGGGTGGAGAATGAATCCAAGAGGGGTTAGACTAAAAGTTACTATTACAAATGGAAGCAGGCCGAAATTAGGCCATGTAGGTTTTCAATTAAGAAGTTATTGGTGTCTTTGGAGAGAGAATTTTCCATAAGTGGTAGAATCAGAGCCTGGGAACAGCAGGCTGAGAAGGGAGTCAAAGGCAGCAAGTGTGAGGTGGGGCCTTTTGTTTTGATCTTTTCCCTCCTTTGTCCAGCCTGGAGTTTGCCTGGAAAGGCTAGAAGAAATAAAGGATGACAACCAGAGGCCATAAGAGTCTCCTTATGGTGATTTTTAAGGATGGTGGAGAGCTAGACTTGTGTGGCAGAGGGCAAGGAGACAGTATAGAACAATAGACAAAAGGTGGGGGACTTATCATTAAATCGCAAGGTCCTTGAGGGTAGCAACTGTCTTTGGCCTCTTTGTATCTCCAGAGCTTAGCACAGTGCCTAGCACAGAGCTGGCACTTAATAAGTGTTTACTGGTTAATACTAATTTACTTCCTCCAAACACTGTGGTATACAGTCAGTCAATATTTCTAAAAGCAACCATGAGGTAGGGGTGCTGTTTCTATCCAGGTTTGACACATCACTTGGAGTGAGTAAGCTTACAATGTGAGATAATAAAGAGTCCCCTAATTGGCTGTTTTATCAGATGAGCTGATAGGGCAAAGAATGTACAAAAGGCACCAAGTTTGTTTCTCATTATCTCTCCTTCTTTCTAGCTGGGAAATACGAAGACTCTTTTCAATTGTATCCCTAGAGCTGGGTGGGGAAATGGACAATAGCTCCTCTGTAACTTTCATGTGGTGATGAATATGTGTCCTGCCTAGGACAGAATGAACATGGGGATAATTTGTCCTTCCTCTTCTGAGATGGTGACCTAGAATAAGCTTTGTATATGTCCATGGTGTGAACTTAGGAATGTGAAAGGTCCAGAGGTCCTGGGACCAATGAGAGACCAATCAGTTTCAGCATCGACAGGAGCAGGTTGGCAGCAGAAGAATTTCCCATACTGGAGAATGAAGCCACCAGAAGAAAGAATGATTCAAGTTGAGAATTTGACTGGATGGTTCTGAGCCAAGGTGAAATACAAAATGCCAGTTTAGTACTACAAAATTGCTTTATGCCCCAATGAGGCTTAAATATTAGCTTCCCAGTTAACCATGCCAGTAGTTACAAATTAAGTTACTGAATTATGTTTTAATTGTTCTGCTAATGTGCCCTATGATTCTTTAATGCCTAACATTTTTGTAAGTAGTAATAAATTGCCTACCCCGCATTTAAATTATACTGTACATTGACTATCTTTTCTACTTCTTCCCTTTGGGTGAAACTCTACATTAGAAAGTCACAATGCTAATTTACTATGACTACCATTATCTCTGGGACACCAGAGTGGTTAGTACCAATTAACAACAATGTTGAAGGGTTTAGTATTTTTGTTTTGTTTTGGTTTGGTTTTCCATTTTGCTTTTAGTAGTTTTTCTTTCAATAGAGGCAGGACCATCTTGCTTTGAAACAGTTTAAACTAAATGTTGGGATATAGGAGAAAGAAAGGTAAGACCCTCTTTCACCTGGCGCCTTCTGGAGGAATGAGTTCCCAGAGCAGACAAATAGAGATGCAATTAACGTCACAAGTAAAGGAGTTGGATTGGCACAGAAGACTACCTCTTTCTAATGGGATAATTTTGTGGGGAGATGAACTAGGAAACGAGAGGAGCAGAAGCTCATAATGAATGAATGAGGAGGGACAATTTACTAGGCTCCCAAGCAGAGTGGTCTGTCCTAACTACAACTTGCTCATTTTCTATTCCCAGAATCCCAGAATCTTACACTTGGAAGGGATCTCGAAGGACATCAAGTTTAGCTGGATCTGAACAGGAATTGATACTACCATATATCCAACAGTCAGAGAATCTTTGTTTACAAACTATTAGCAGTGAGGCAGCTCATTCCATTTACCGAAAGGTCTCACTGTCAGAAAGTTTTCTCTGTCTTCAACCCAAGCTCTCTGCAGAGGTTCACTCTTAAAATCTTCTGACTTATTTGGAGTATTAATTTCCTAATTATCTTTTTTCTCTTCTGATCTTGCTAGTCCACAAGTTTCCTTGGCAGAGAAAATGGAAGCAAATTACATGAGATTTCATGGTTTCATGGTAGGCATGATAATTCACTATTGCTAGAGCTGAGAATTGGTTCCACCATTATAGAAATACTCTGGGATTTCTCAAGAAAAGTTACTTAATTGTGCATACCTTCTGACCCTGAGAATCCATAACTGGGACTTTAGGTCATAGAAGAAGAGTATTGACAGCAGAAAAAGTCTTATTGTTAAGGTTAATGTCAGGGATCTCTTTGTAAAAAATCCTGAAATAAAATAGTTCACCCCAAATTTGGTAATGGCTTAACAAAGTATTGCAAAATTGTGAATAGAACATCATTGCAGAATAAATAATAATGTCCCTGAAGAATTTCAATGAAACATCAAAGCATCTACATGAAGTGATGCAAAATAAAGAAAAAACAACACTCTGAAATCACTACAATAGTGTAAATAAAATCAATATGCAGAAGTAACAGTGCAATAGCCAATTTCAGGGCTCAGTGTTGCTTTATATTGTTAAAGTTAAAAATATACCATCCCTCCTTTTTGCTAGCCATCAACAAACTATTAACTATCGAGGGAGAGAACATTTATTTTGCAAGGAAGTTCAGTTTGGGTTTCTGTCGGGAAAGAATAAAAAATTACAAGTTTGTGTTTGAGGGGGTGGTGAGATAGAGAGAGAAAGAGAAAGAAAGAGAAACAGAGAGGACTGCTACAGTTATTCATGGAAATAATGAGCCAAGCTCAATATTAAAAAGGCACATATAGTGGACTCCAGCAGGGGCAGCATTAAGAGATCAAGAGAACTAAATTCAGTATAATAGGTACCATTTGCAGAATGTTTTAAGGTCTGCAAAGTTCTTCTGGGCACAGAAATCAAGTAATAAGACAACCCCAGCCTTGAAGGAGTTCCCAGTGGAGGGGGGGGAATCTGAAAAGGCATCAGGGAAGGTCCCACAGTGAGGTCGTGGTGACCAAGTGCAGAAAATGGAAGATTGCTTAAAATGGAGGCCAGGCAAAGAATTCACCGATGAAAGAACAGGGATACAGGGTCAAAGAAGAAGACCAATGAGGCCCAGCAGTGAGCATAGGAGACTGAAAGGGAAGCTGCCCAGAGGTGCACAGCTGGTAAGTATCTCAGGCAAGACTTGAACCCAACCAGGCATTCTTCATTCTGAGTCTGGTGCTCTAAGCAATAGGGCACCACTCAGCTCTCTATGCTAACTTCAATTTAACAGATATTTGATAAGTAAATGAGAATGTATGCTAGATGTTGAACACAAGAAAACCAGAGGCCAAGAATAGTGCTGAAGTGCTAAAGACCAGGGTTACCTGAAGTTCACTAAGGTGATGGGGATAACAGCAGAATGGTTTTATATTTCATATTTTATATTTAATATAAATGTATCTTCATATTTTTATATATTTGAATATATTTATATGTGTATATATTTCTTTTACATTTAAAATATTTTCATATTTTCACATTTGATATATTCTCATATGTATTTTATATTTAATATAAATGTTTTCACATTTATTTTAATATATTTTCATATTTATTTGATATTTAGTATACATATTTTCACATTTATTTTATATTTACTATACATGCTTTCATATTTATTTGATATTTAGTATATGTATTTTCATGTATATATTTGTATGTGTTTATTTTGTATTTAATACTCAAGTACTATTGAAAGTAAGAGAAAGTTTCACCAAAGTATGGCCCAATTCCACTGTTCTGAATGCCTGGGCTGATGATAATGGCCAAGAGCAGGAAGTCAGAATTCTTCAGCTTTGAATTTCCTGTATTTTTTTTTCTACCAAGGAAAATATTTTATGGAATGAGAAAGAACCAACCAAAATGGCACATACCAAGTTGCTACATAAGATGATGGGGGGGGAGGAGGGAGAGTGAGAGATTCCTACAGTCTTTGGTGGGCTCAAATCACCAGATCCAGCCAAAGGAATTGGGAGGTTCCTGTAGAAAGCTGGTGGAGTGGGAATTGTTTCCTGGAATTCAAACATTCTAGAGGACAATATTAAAAGATCATTAATGAGCTCTAGAATGGGAAGAGATGATCAATGGTCAGTAACCACTCATTAAGTGCCTACTGTGTGCCAGATACTGTGTTAAGCAATAGAGATACAAAGAAAAGTGAGACAAGCCTTGACCTCCAGCAGCTCAGAATCTAACGGGAGAGAGCAAGTAAACAAATATGTCCAATAGATCTATATTCAGGATTCATATGGTTATTGAGTAATATTTCAGTCATGTCTGCTTTTCCATGACCCCATCTGGGATTTTCAGGGCAGAGATACCAGAGGGATTTGCCATTTCCTTCTCCTGCTTACAATGGCTGAGAAATGGCTGAGAATGGCTGAGAAATGAGGCAGACCCAGTGAAGTGACTTGCCCAGCGTCACCAAGCTAGAAAGTGACTGAGACTGGACTTGAACTCAGTAAGGGGTGTCTTCCTCTTTCCAAGCCCACTGCTCCTTCCACTGTGCCATTTAAGCTGGATTTTTGGACTTTCCTAGGCTATGATAAAAGAGGCCCAATGATTAAATCCATGTGCTCTCCTATGCCCTGAAAAGCCAGTCTGTGGTACTGGTGACCCAATGAGGAAGAAAATACATTCACTAGAGCAAATCCAGAAGTGAATGACCATAGAGATGAGACCACACCCTTTGGGGATCTATTGAAGTAGGCAGTAAATTTTCACCTGGCAAATGGAAGACTTGATGTATGGTCTGCAGAAAACATGAGCTCTGTCGACAAGTAAATAGAAGAAAGATCCATCCCAAAGTGCAGAACTAGGGGAATTGCAAGACGCTACAATGGGGCAGAAATACACAGAAACCAAGGAAACATTCTCTCCTTAGAGTCTGGTCTGGGGAGGGCCCTTCCCCTAACTGATGAAGAAGATAGGGAAATAGTGAGGATGAAGATTTCTTGGACGGTTATGGGTTGGACTGGGTAGCATCTGAAACCCCTTTCCACAATTAGATTCTCTGCCTTTGATTCTTTGAAAAGATGTTAGATAGAGCTAGGACTAAAACCAAGAGTCACCTACATAGCAGAACTGAGTATAATGATTCAGGGGAAAATATGGACATTCAATGAAATACAGGATTTTCAAGTATTCTTGATGAAAAGACCAGAGAGAAACAGAAAATTTGACTTTCAAACACAAGAAGCAAGAGAAGCATGAGAAGGTAAACAGGAAAAAGAAATTATAAGGAACTTATTAAAATTGAACTATTTACATTCCTATATGGAAAAATGATCATTGTAATTCATGAGACTTTTCTTAACGTGAGGATAGCTAAAGGGAATGTGTGTGTATGTATGTATGTGTATGTATGTGTATGTATATATACATACATATATATGAATGTATAGAAGGGTATATGTGTATATAAATATATTTGTGAGTGTGGGCATATGTACCTTCATGTATACATAAACAGAGGGCACAAGATAAGTTGAACATGGAGGGATGATATCTAAATAAAATTAAGAGGGGAGAGAGGAATATATTAGGAGGAGAAAGGAAGAGATAGAATAAGGTGAATTATCTCATATAAAAGAGGCAAGAGAAAACTGTTACAATGGAGGGGGAAAACAGGAAGGTGAAAGGGAATGGGCAACCTTATTCTCATTGAACTTGGCTTAAGAACAGAACAACATACACATTCAACTGGGTAACTAACCCTACAGGAAAATGGGGGTGGGATAAGAGATGTAATGATAGAAGGGAGGGCAAATTGGGAGAAAGTATAGTTAGAAGAAAACATTTTTGAAAAGGGACAGAGTCGAACAAGAAAATAGAATAAGTCAGGGGGTGGCGGGATAGGATGGAGGGAAATATAATTAGTCTTTCACAATATAATTACTATGGAAAAGATGTAGGTAACTAGAATCTATATTGAATTGCTTATCTTCGCAGTGGGGCTGGGTGAGGAGGGAAGAAGGGGAAAAAATCATTAGAACTCAAAGATTTAAAAACAAATGTTAAAAAAAATTTTACATGCAACTGGAAAATAAGATATATAGGCACTGGGGTATAGAAATCCATCTTGCTCTACTAGAAAGGTAGGGGGTGATGAGGAAGAATATAAGAGAGAACAGATTGGCAGAAGGAGTATTCAATAGGCTTGCTATTTTGGGGTGGAGATAGATGAAAGAAAGGGAGAAAAAATTGTAACTCAAAATCTTGTGGAAATGAATGTTAAAAACTAAAAATAAATAAATAAATTTCCTTAAAATAAAATAAAATAAAATGCAAAAAAAGAAAGAAAGAAGGGGGGTTAGATTTGGTCTGGTTGGCCTCAAAGAGCAGAGAAGAAGGTAGAGGATGATTATGCTTTTGGGTGAAGGACTCTTTCTTTTTAACAATTCTACACTCTATCTACCTAGTTGTTTGCAAGTTTCACCCTCCACCCCCTTAGAATCTAAGCCCCATGAGGACAAGAATGCATCATTGTACTGTTTTGTTTTTTGCCTTTTCTTTCATTCCCCAACACTCAGCCCAGTGCTTCTACCACAAGTACTTGAAATAGTCTTGTTCAACTGGCTTGACATGATGGGATGATTAGAATGGTCTAGAAATGAAATGAGATGCTTGAAAGGACATAGTATCACCTGCCCTTCCCACCAACAGCCTCTGGTGCTCAGTTTTAATGGGATTCCTTTCAGGGTAAGCCTGACCCTAATGAAAAGGAAGAAGACTTTTCTCATGTTCTTGTCATGTCACTACCCTGGACTTCTGGAGAAATTCTCTTAAATAAAATTTAGCAAACGCTTATAGGGGCACTGAGGTGTCAGTGGAGAGAGAGCTGATCCTGGAATCAGGAACACTTCATGAGCTCAAATCCAACTTCAGACACTTACTTCCTAGTTCTGTGTCCTTGGATAAGTCACTTAACCCTGTTTGCCTCAGTTCCTCATCTGTGAAATAAGCTGGAAAATGAAATGGAAAATCACTCCAGTATCTTTGCCAAGAAAAACCCTAATAGTGTCATGAAGAGTCAGACAGGAATGAAATGACTGCGTAACCACAATGGCTCCTATCTGGACCCTTCTCCCCTGTACCAGCTGAACAGTCTCTTTCTAGACATTTACTTGCTATCCAAAGAAGTTCTCATTTCTATGGAGAGGACCTGAGTTTGCAATTTCAGTAAAAGAAGGTACAATCAAGCCAAAAGAAATCCTCTACCAAGGCGGTGTAAAGCCAATCAGCAGTAGATTCCTGAGAGAATGCTACTGTGAAGAGCTTTTAAGATTCGGATTATACAGTATTAGTGAACACTCTGTTTATTCCATTACAAATCTTTATTCAGTACAATGTTCACAGTTTCAACAATTCACAAATTATATACAATCTTCAGAACAAGGAAAGTCTCAATATTATATCTTATTACAGAAAGGAACAAGGAACAAGAGAAGAATCAGCTGGTTCCCCTAAGGGAGAAGCCAGCTTCATATTTTAAAATTCAATCAGTTAACAAAAGGAATGACCTAGTTTCCCTAAGAGGGATTCAATCAATCAATTATCAAAAAGAATGACCTAGTTTCCCTAAGAGTTGATTCAATCAATCAATTAACAAAAGGAATGACCTAGTTTCCCTAAGAGGGAGTTGATTCAATCAACAATTCATAATATACTGATCTTCCACTCTTGGGGCAACCATTAATGTCGTTTCCAAATAAAGTTCTTAGACAACCACACAGTCCTTCCACCCCTTGATTTCCAGCAAACCTCAGTTTAGTCCAAGGGGAGGCCTTTCCTTCACTTTGACTCTGGGTGGTCTCTCTGATTCCCTGGATCCCATTCCCTGGTCCCAACTCCCTCCTGAATCTGCCAGACAATCACCTAGATTCAGGAGCTGA
>CM053595.1:318291056-318318722 GCA_028646575.1 Pseudocheirus occidentalis
AGAAAGGAAGAAAGGAAGGAAGGAAAATCAAGGACCATCTTGCCCCCAACACTTTTGAGTGCTATTAGAGGCAACTTAGCCACACAGAACACTGGACCAAAGTCAGGAAGACTTCATCTGAGCTATGCTAGCTCAGTGACTGCACCCAGTCGGGTGACATCACTAAGTCTCCATTTTTTCTTCTGTATCACAGTGCTTTAGTATTAGATGGAATCTCAGTCATATGTGTCCAACCCTATAATTTTACAGAAGAGGAAACAGAGTCCCAGAGAGGTTAAATAGCTTTCCTAGGAAGTAACAAATGATCTGGTCTTTCCTATGGTGGATACTCCACTGAGTTCAGGCTTCAAGGATCACTTGTTTAGAGCTGGCAGGGCCCTTAGCAGCCATGAATCTAACACCTTCATTTTGCAGAGGAAGAAGCCAGTCTGAGGTGAGGGGATGTGCCAAGTTGCCCAGGATTTCACAGGCAGGCTGTCAACTCAGGGCTTCCTCCCCCTGCCTCCAAGCCCAGTGCCCTAGCCATCACAGCACAGTTTGCCATACATACATAACAAATGAGAGAATGTCTATGTAACTTTTTGAATGTTACAGCTCTGTGGAATTGGCAGTTATTATGAGTCAAATTCCACTTTTCGGTGTGGTTAAGTACCTGCTCTATTGTGGAGGTGTGTCTGTGACATACTGCGAGCTTTGTGTAGCCCAGGAGCTCAGAATCAAGTGAGGCCCCCTCAAAGCCTGGGGAATCTTGACAGGCTGGAAGCTGGATCTTAATGTGCTCACAGGATCCCCATCACACATGGCCTGCCTGAGGAAGAAGGCAGAAGAATGAAATTACTGATGAATCACGCTGCAGACTTTGTTCCCCCTCACAGGAAAGCCAATTTGCCAGATGAGGGACGACGGAAAGGCGGCAGGCTTTCCCCTTCTCCACATTTGCAGCAAGTGCCTCCTCCAAGCAGGAGGAGACAGCTCAGAATGCTGAGTGGCTGAGTCCAGGTTTCGATGGGGGCAGATACAAGAGCTCTTCTTGCTCCAGGATGGTACAAAGAGGCTTTCCTGAGTCTGTTGACTGTGGACTATGGGATAGGAAGGATTCCTTGAGAAAAACAGGGCCAAGGAGGGTTGTTTGAGCTGTGAGATCCCAGATACCTCTCTCAGAAAATTAGGTCCCTAAACATTTTGAACAACAGCAAATAACTCTAGCCCTGGGCCTGCAATCAGGAAGACCTGAGTTTGAATCCAGCCTTAGCTGTGTGACCCTAAGTGAATCACTTAACTTCTCTCTGCCTCCATGAAATGGTGCTAATAATAGCATCAAGCTCCCTCAGTTGTCATAGGATCAAATGAGATTTTAAAACCATAACGTGCTTAACACAGTGCTTGGTCCATTGTAAGTGCTATATAAAGGTCAACTGTTGTTTCATCATCAATGAGCATGTACCGTAGGAAGGTTTGCAGAGCCGTGCCCCCAGTATGGACCACATGGATATCAAAGGTACTTAGCGAGTCATTTGGCTCTTCTGAGACTCGATCTCCAAATACGTAAAAGGTAAGTATTGAACAAGAGAATGTCTGAGGTCTTTTCAGACTCTATACACCCATGGTCCTCAGTGTGACCTTGGACAGATGACCTACCTGCCCTGAGCCTCAGTTTTCCCATCTGTAAAATGAGTGGATCAGGCGAGGTAGCCCTGAGGTCTCTTCTGTCCTCTGAATCTATGACACTTTCCCCAGGTATGATGTTCCTCTGATGCTCTGCCCCCTTCACCAAGGATAGGTGACAACCTGCTCATGTCTTCCCATCCGGTGTAATTCACTCTGCTTCATCTGTCTATAGAGGTTCTCCGTAGAATGTCTGACTAGCACACTGCACATGGGCCTTGCCTTGCTTTTTGGGATATTTCAAGGGCACTATTGTGGACCTTGGGCCACCCAGATGATATCCTTCACTCAGGCGACACCAATGTTCCTAAATAAAAGGCAAATAGGAGTGGCTTGTGATTGCGTGGCAATTAATGGCTGCAAGGCTGATCTTGCTGACAGAAATCACTAGCCATACTTTAGACCCATTGCTCTGATGCTAGTCAAAGCCATAATTAATGATGAACAAATGAGGCTTTGGCCCTGGGGAGCTAAAATGTGGATGCAGGGGAACTTCCTTCCTGAGACAATGCTGAAGTCCTGTGAAAACTGTCCTTTGCTAAATGGGGCAGCCAAGGGCCATTCCAATAGTCTTCCTGAGGGAAAGTCATTGCAGTGCCCCTGGTGCTAGGCACACCTGCCACCAGCCTGCCACCCCTTCCAGAGGTACAATCGTCACTGTTTCTCAAATCTGTCCAGTGCTAGGGGGAGTCAGAGAGATCTGATGCCCCTCTTCCCTGTACAAACAGTAGGACTAGGCTCTCCTCCATCACCAACTCCCCAAAGCACAATGATTTTTATCGTAGGTGAAAATATCCCCCATTTCATCTATGGTAGCAGCCTAGAAATGAATGGGAGAATGAGAGTGTCAGCGTCAGGGGCCAGTGTTGGATTCCCATCTCTGCTACTTAACTGGATTGATGACCTTGGCCAAGTTCTCTCACTTGCTGTAGCACCATCTGTTCAGTGAGGGTCACATTCAATGACCTTGCTGCCTCTAAATCTGTGACCTTGCAATCTCTCTACCCGGTAATGATTCATGGCTGAAAACCCTGGCCTCCCCTCAATACCAAAGCTGCAGGTGACTCAGAAGGAAGGCAGAGAATATTGGCTGCTGGGGGTCAGCAGAGCCTCAAGGATGATGTAGGCAGAACCAGTGGAGCAGAAGTCAAGGACATGTATGATTGGAAGGAGGAGAAGGGTGGGGACCAGACCAGAAATTAAAAGGGAAACAGTCAGATGGACAGCCTGTGGACAGACAGAGACAAAAAGCCAGAGACAGCCTATCACTGAGCATGGATGAAGCGAAGTGCCTATGAGCCAAGCATTCTGCCAAGTGCTGGGGATACAAGGGAGGGGAAAAAACCAGGCTTGTCTGGAGGAGCTCGCAGTCTGATGAGGGAGACAGCAGGCCCAAATCTAGGTGTAAACGAGTGATAAGTAGAGCAAACTGGGAGTGAGCAACAGAGGGAGGCATTAAGGAGACAGTCTGGGAAAGAGAGGAGAGGGAGAGAGACAGAGACTGAAACAGAAGGGGTACAGCACATAAACGCTCCGCACTGCATTACTATTGGTGGAATATTAAAATAAGCAGGTCAAAGTTACCCTCCCAAGGGCTGGGCCCTCTAGGAATGTTTTAAAGAAAGTCATGGACACAATCCTATTGGTTGGCAGGGGATGGAATGGCTGTTTGTGGCCCCTTCACCAAGAATTATTGAAACAGAAACAGCAATCTGTCAGGTAGACAACCCCACCTTATGGAGGGGATTCTTGGGCTTGAGAGTCCCATGCTAGCTGGCCCCCTCAGTACTGAGATTTTGTGATCCATGCCTCATGGAGAGGGTGATCAAGGAGAAGAAAGATTTGACCTGTTCAGGTTGACCTTGAAGGGAAAAACTAAGGGCAATGAATGGGTTAAAGTTTCAGAAGCTGAATTGGTTTAATGTAATTAACTTCCTAGGGCAGTTAAGGGGTCTGTGGATAGAGTTCCAGGCCTGGAGGCAGGAAGACTATCTCCTTGAGTTCAAATGTGACTTCAGGCACTTTCTAGCAGTGTGACCCTAAGCCAGTCACTTCACCCTGCTTGCCTCTATTTCCTCATTAGTAAAACGAGCTGGAGAAGGGAATGGCCAACCACAAAAAGACCTCAAACAGGGTCATGAAAAATAGAACTTTACTTAACAGTGGGACAATGTACTAGTTAACATTAGTGTAGCCTAAAATTTGAAGGGCCATCTGGAGAGGTCACATTTACGGTGGAATGGGCTCTTCTCAGTCATCTTGTCCAGTACTGATGCTGAAAGTAATCTTCGCTAGGCTATGTTATCTCTCACTAAGTGTCATCTTGGATCTATTCGAAGATGACCAAGAAAGGTGGCCCCACCCCCTGCCAAGGCAGCTCTTTCCACTACAAGCTGGCATTCCTTCTTAGGAAACTCTTCCCAACAGCTCACCTGACTCCATATCTTCCCACTGTTCCTGGTTCTATGATCTAAGACCAAACAAAACCAATGTAAGTCTTTAGACCCATGGCAGCCCTTCAGATAATTTATTATGCCTCCTTCATTTCTCCTAAAGCTTCTCTTCTCCAGGTGACAAAAGCCCAGTTCCTTCTACCAGTCCTTTCTATGCATGGGCTTAAGGCCCTTCACCATCCTGTCTTACCTTCATTCAAGGATCTCAAGTTGAGGCTAAAAAACCGATGGTTGGGGCTATTTGTAGAGAAGATCCTTGTTCAGAGAGAGCTTGATGAGGCAGATAGTGCCTGAGTTCTGTTACAGCTCTTTGATTCTGGGACTCCAGAGCACTAAATCCCCCACCCATAACATCATGCATCCACTGATGTTGTGGCCTACTGACAGGTAATAGTGCCAATGCTTAGTATTTGAGGACACCCATATCGAAATATGTGACTTGTCCAAGGTCACAACCTGAGTCTTAACCCTACTAATTCCAGAGGCATGACACTGTGTTTCTATGTAAAGAGACCAGGTTTTCACACAACTGGGTGGATCCATGGAGATCAGGAGAAGAACCATCATTTTTGGTGCTGAAAAGCAATATCTCAAAGACAGAAGCAATTTCTTTCCATTTTTGTTTAAACCAAATAGACTGATCCATCAAAGACCAATGTTAACTATCATTTCCCATGGCTTCATTCTTGCAGTATTCTTAGCAGGGGTGAAAAATTGGCGGAAAACAGCGTACTGAAGGAGAGCAATGAAGATCTTAGAATACAGGTATTTCAGATCTTAGGGAACTTAATTTCTTTAGAAGAGAAAATGAGTCCATCAGGCAGGTCCTTGTGGTTTCTTTAATGGCATGTCCTCCTTCTGCATTAAACATTCCAGATAGGGTTTCATTTTATTCTGGGATGCCCTTCAAGTGCTAAAAATTCCCCCTTTCTCAGTAGGAAAGAAGCTACATTTTTGTTAAACATGTACATTCTTCAGCAAAGTGTCTCTGATAAATAGCCCATTCTAACCCTTCAGTATCACAGGACTTGGGACTGGGAGGTAATTTAGAGCTCTTTTAATACCCAAACACTACTCCATCTGCCAATTTTACAAATGAAGAAAGAAAGCGTAGATTGGAGAGGAGACAAGCAAAATGCCATAGAGATAATGAGCAATGGAATTGGTATTGGAACAGAGGATATAGACTCATATACCTAGGACTGGAAGGGCCTTCAGAGGCCTTCTATCCCCACCCTCCTACATTACAAATAAAGAAACCAAGACCAGAAAATTACATCAGTTCACAAGTCTAGAGTGAGGCAGAACTTCAGAGACCACTGAGGCAGACTTTGTCATCTTACAGATGAAAACATTGAGTTCTAATGAGTTTCAGTGACTTGTTCAAGGTCACTCAGGTAGTAAGCATCAGAGATGGCATTAAATCCCAGGTGCTCTCACCTCTACACCACACTGTCTCTACTCTGAAAACCAAGGAACTCAGATGCCTCTAAAACAGGCTATTTTTCATAAAGATGATTTTCTTTTTGAAGGAGCCTATAGAGGCAATTGAAGTAACAGTTGGTGGGGGTGGACTTAGTTGAGTGAAAAGGAAGTCTTTCAGATAGCCTTGGGCAGTGACCAGAAGGCTGGGACCAGGACATCTGGCTAATAGCTGAGGAGGACTCCTAGAGGAGGCAGGGAAACACAGAGACAGACGCAAAATACCTTCAGGGTCACCAGATAATAAATTCAAGAGAGACAGGCAAGGAGCCAGCTATGTGGTTTGAGATTCTCTGAAATCATGATCATGAATCAGAAAGCATGTTGAATGTTGTGTAATACCACTGCATGAAAAGAAAGTTTTCTTTCCCATATTAAATATTCTAAGTGATAAATGTTCAAAAAGAAATATTTTTAACATGCCCCCTGGCACTGTAGTTTAAAGCTAAAAGAACGTATTAGGAATAATGGTAGTTAATAAATATTAACAACAATGCTTAGGAGGTGGGCTCATATCAAAATATGTTTGTTCAGTGAATGCTTTTTGCAGTCTGGTTTTCCCTTAAGCAGCATGGAACATTTTTAGACTTAGAGTCAGGAAGATAATAGTTCAAGTCCCACGTTAGACACTTCTTAGCTCTACTACACATGGGCAAATCACTTTATTTCTCATCTATACAATGTAGGAAGTGGACTGAACTTGGCGCACTCTAAGATGCTTTCCTCTTCCCAATGTGGGGTCTGCTCCCCAGAGCAAGAACCAAAGAACATTAGCAGGCTAAGGAATTATCACTGGGTAGTTTCAATCTAACTTCATAGATGAAGACAAAAAGAATGAGAAGTTAAAGAATTTAGCTAATAAATAATTATTATATTATAAAATAAGCACATATTCATTAACTAATCAATTAATAGCTCATAAGAATTCAAAGCAGTGCAGTAGGGTAGCTAGAGGGTTGGCTTCAGAGGCATGAAGACCTAGGCCCAAGTCTTATTTCTGACAAGTTCTTCCTCAATGATGAGAATGGGCAAATCATTTTTCAATTCTCACACTTCTCAGTTCCCCACAGTCACTATTTTAAAATTATCATTTTCATTAAAATTTCAAATAAAACCAATTTTTATAATTCATTTTTTAAACATTTTGAGTTCCTGTACCCAAAGGGCTATAAAAATGTGCATACCTTTTGACCCAGCAATACCACTTTTAGGATTGTATTGCAAAGAGATCACAAAAATGGGAAAAGGATTCACATGTACAAATATATTTATAGCAGCTCTTTCTGTGGTGTCCAAGAACTGGAAATTTAGGAATGTCCATCAATTGGGGAATGGATAAACAAGTTGTAGCATATGAATGTAATAGAATACTATTGAGTTATAAGAAATGATGAACAGGAAGACTTAAGAGAAACCTGAAAAGACTTTTATGAACTGATGCTGAGTGAGGGGAGCAGAACAAGGAAAAAATTGCACACAGTAACAGCCTAGCTGTGTCATGAGTAACTTTTTTTTATTTAATTTTATTTTATTGACTTGTTTGTTTACTTTTAGGTTACAAGATTCAGTTCTAGAATCATTTGAGTTTCAGATTTTTCTCCCCTTCCCCCCAACCCCCACCCCCGCCATGGTGGCATACAATTGTCATGACTAACTTTGATAGATTTGGCCCTTCTTAGCAATGCCAGGATCTGAAACAATTCCAAAGAACACACAAAGGAAGATGCCATCCACATCCAGAGAAAGAACCATGGAATCAGAACGTAGAACAAAGAATATTTTCCTTTCTTTTCCTTTTTTTTCTTTCATATGGTTTTTCCCATTAATTATAATTCTTCTATACAACATAACTAATGTAAAAATGTGTTTAAAATCAGTGTATGTATAGAACCTCTATCAGATTGCAGTCCATCTTGGGGAGGAGGGAGAAGAAAGGGGAGAAAATATAAAACTTATAGAAATGAATATAGAATTAAAAATAAATAATTTAATTTAAATTTTTCTTAGTTCCAAATTCTCTCTCCCCCTCCCTGAGACAGAAAGCAATTCAACATAGGTTATACATGTGCAATATATAAAATATGTTTCCATGTTAGTCACAATCCAGGGCCACTTTTGAAGACTCTAAATTGTTCATTGAGTTGGTGATCTGAGTCAGTAGAGGGAATTCCAATTTACAAGGAGTTACCTCATAGATCTGGAGGAGGGGGAAGAGAAGGAGGACAGGGCCCCTTGACAAGCGTATGGCCCTTTCCACTTTAAACAATTTCACATTGTGTTGGGAGAAAGGCCCTGGACTTGGAGTCAAGGAAAGTTGGATTTGAATGCACATTCTTCTCAATAACTGAGTGAAATTAGAGCCCCCAAGTCTCAGTTGCCTATCCTGTTAAAAGGGAGTCAGTCATTCATCTACCTCTCAGGCTATGAGAATGGTGCTTTGTGAACCACAAAGAGCCACAGAGACATCTCATTTAGTCATAAGGGATGGTAGCTGCAGGTTGGTCAAAGGAAGCACATTGCAGGGGACAAAACTGAGGCCAAGGAAGGAAAATGCCTCATCCAAGGTCACAAAGGCAGCCAGTATCAAAGTCAAATTGGAACCCAAGTTTACTAGCTGCAGAGCAGGTACTCAGACCCTAGTCTGAAATCTTCACAGCAACACAGGAAGAGACATGGAATGGGTATCACAAGGCCTAGGTTACAGATGGGACAACTGAGGCACTGAGAAGTTGTACAGACTGCTAAAGTTGGAAAGAGAAAGAACTCAGACTCCAGCCAAGCTCTGGAGTGGTCTGGGACCCTGGGGCAGGTTTTGGCCAATCCCTCCATTTTATAGAGGAGGAAATTCACCTGAGAGAGGTGAGATGACCTCTCCAAGGTTCTGCAGGCAGCGCATGGCCAGACAGGACTTCCAAGCACAAATCTAGGCACCACATTCTTTCCACTGAGGGGAATTAGTGGGAATTTCTGAAGTCCTTTTAAGTTATATATTACACTCCATAAACATCTCATCAACCCTTTGTGTTATGGTTGTACAGGGATTTTCTCCTATTTCTGAGATAAAGAAACTGAGGCCTGTAATCTCTTTCCCAGAGTCATACAGCTACTTCTTGTCAGAGATGAGATCGGAAGCTAGTTTTCTCCTGGTGTGATGTCCAGGCTTCTCTGTCACCTCTCCTCCCCTTCCATGCCCTCCCCTCCCAGAGACTCTAGTAATTCAGAGAGACCAAGAAATGGGTCAAATCGGGGTGGCTAGGTGGCTCAATGAATAGAGTCAGGCCCTGAAATCAGGAGGACCTGAGTTCAAATCCAACCTCAGACACTTAACACTTACTAGCTGTGTGACCTTGGACAAGTCACTTAACCTCAATTGCCCTACCTTTCCCCCCTCCAAAAAGGAAAAAAAAAGAAAAGAAAAAGAAATGGGCCAAGTGTCAGGTGACTCTGGCTTCAGGATCAAGTTGATAGCCTTCTAAGAAGCCCACTATGGCATAAAGGGATGGGAAAGAAATATGCGTTTATTAAGCACCTACTTTGTACCAAGCCCTGAGCTCAGGGCTTTATAGCTGTTATTCCCTTTAGCCTCCACACTAACTGGGTGAGGTTGGTCTTATTATTATCCCCATTTTATAGACGGGAGAACGGTGATGGAGAGAAGTGAAATGATGTGCCCAGGGTCACACGGGGGTAAGTATATGAGCTTGGTTTTAGACTTAGGTCTTCCTCATGCTGGGCCCACTGTAGCCCCTAGATGCCTCTACATTCAGGTATAAGTCAGAGGCAACCTTGGGCTGCCCCCATCATGCTTAAGTGAACAAAGCTCATTCCTCAAAAGTACGGGTTCATATATCAATCCATTTCAAATTTCAAATGAAAACAAGAGCAATATGTATGTATGTATGTATGTATGTATGTATGTATGTATATTCATATATACATATATGAAGGACAGGATGGTCTCTCTTTTGAAGAGCTGAGACAGACAGAGATCATCCATGCCTCTGGAGAATGAGTCTGCATGAAGAGAAACAGCCCTGTGGGGGTAACTGGGATCTTGGGGGCCCTGATACCCTTTCTGGACTATCCAGCCTGCTTTTTCCTCCTCCACTTCCCCCACTCCTCTTCCTCCTCTTCCTCTTCCCTTTTTTTCCTTTAACTTCTGCCCCTCCTCCCCCCATGGAAATCATGCTGGGCTTACTGGGTTTCCCTCCCCACCCTCCAATTCCTGTCTTAACAAACTGAAATTTCCCAATAGCCCCAAATCCTGAGACAAGCATGCCCCCTGTGGTGCCCTACACCCCACTCCCACTTCCTTATTCAGGAAGGGCAGGTTCCCTCAATAACTACTTTTGAATAACTTAATTCACTCCTTGAACTCTCAGTAAACATCTGGGAGGTGGCTGATGTATGTGAAAAGGAGGAAAGCCTGGTGACTCATTCCACTTCAGTCTAACCCGGGCCTCATGGCACTCCCTGGGAAGGGTGGGAAACCATCAGCTGAGCACAGTGGGGAGCAGCAGGTCAGGTACCCAATGTGCTCCAGAACTAGCTGACTCCCAGAAGCTGAGAGTGGCACGTTCTGGAGGGGTGGCCCACCTGCTGCTTGGCCCCAGAGGGCAGTCCCAGAGAGTGGAAATAAGATTTGATAAGAACGTAGGAGAACACAGTCCTAACACTGATGGACATTTGTCCAGAAGTGGAATGGGGTCCCTGGAGAAGCAGTGAGTTTCCCCTTCCTGGATGTCCTCCAGCACAATCTAGACAGACAAGCACCTGCCTCTCATTCCCTGGTGTCTCTGGATTAAATCCAGCATCTCTGTGGGTTCCCTCCATCTTTCCTCTCCACACTCTCCTGCCTGGTGATCTCATCACTTTCCATGAGTTCAAAGCCATCCCAATGTGCAGATGACTCCCCCAATCCATACACCCTGCCCAGGTCTCTCCCATTTCATTGATGGCTATTTAGACATCTCTGTCTATGTACCCATCTACACCTCTAGAGGTCCAGAGAAGAAATCAGAATCTTCCCACCCAAACTCTTCCATGTTCCAAAGTACCTTCTTTTAGTGGAAGACAACACCAGCTTTTCAGTCATCCAAGTTTTCCATCTCAAAGTCAAGTTTGACCCTTCACCACCTCTCACCCCAAATATCCACTGAATCAGTGGCCAAAGCTTGCTGTTTCTAACTCAGCAATATTTCTCAGAGAAGTTCCCTCCCCTGCATTCACACAGAGACCACTCCCCATTTAGCTCCTCATCACCTCCTGCTGGGATAAGCACTAACTTCCTATTTGGAATCCTTCATTTCAGTCACTGCCTGGTCTGATCCACCTTCCAAAGAGCTGCACAACTGGTTTTCCTAAAATCCAGATCTGACCCTATCACCTCCGGCCCTCTCTCTCTCTCTCTCTCTCTCTCTCTCTCTCTCTCTCTCTCTCTCACACACACACACACACACACACACACACACACACGCTAACCTCCAGGAGCATCCTATTATCTCTAGAAATGGCATAAAGAGATCCCTCCTTAGCAGCAGAAGTGCTGCTCTCTCCCCTTTAATTCCTTCACTCCACGTTCTCTGAGATACAGCTATCCTGACCTAACCAAACCTATCCCAGCTCAGTCTCCATGGCCCCTCACCAGAAATGTTCCCTATCCTCATCTCGGCCTCTCAGAACCTCACTCTTTTTTCAAGATTTCAAGAACTTGGACAGAATCTTCCTTAAGGGACCCTCCCAGGTTATCTGAAAGGAGAGCTCCTCCCTTTCTAATGTCGTCCCACATTTGCTCTGTATGTAGCCATAATAGCCTTATATATGGACCTATTGTGTTCTTTCTTAATAATAATATTTAATATTTATAGAAGACTTTATCCCCACAACAACTCTAGGAGACAGATGCTGTTATCACCTCCCTTTTACAGATAAAGGACCTGAGACAGGGGTTAACTTGCTTGTGCAGCACCACAGGGCTGGTGCCTGAGGCTGTATTTGGAGTTAGCTCTTCCTGACTCCAATGCCAAGAGCCCCTTCCTCCCCCAACCCCACCCAGAACTTAGCTTGTGCTGCTGGACTCAATCAGTGGTAGAGGAGATTAGGGCTGAGCTGTGACAAAGCAGGGAAAAGTGGACTTAGGCAACAGGACCCCTTTAGGCTTTAGACTGAGCTTATCAGTCCCCAAGTCAAGAAACATTTATGAATCCTTGACAAGGTGCCAGGCACCAGATCTTCTCTTTTCCCAAGTATCTTTCTCTTTTTCCTGTCTAATAATAGACATTATTATACACTGCTAATATTTTTTTCTTAGACATTTCCTGAATTTTGATTTGCATGCAATATAGAAAGGCCTAGGGTGAACTAGAAATACGTAAAATTTAAGTTAGGCTAGAGGGTAAACCTCTGTCTGAATGTCAGCTGGGGGCTCTGAGCTATTGCAATTATGCAAAAACTTTTAATCTCATATATATTCCATAAAACAGCAGAGAAAGGAATTACCTGGGTATGAGTATCATCATGCTGTCCTAACCTAAGACTAAGCTGACTATTGTAACAGAATATGGCTAATTAAATCTCCAGGTTATGATGTGACAAAGGCAGGGGGGACAAGGCAAGGCATTGATGTGATGATTAGATTCATCTTTGCCCCCCCTCCAAAGTCAGGAGGGAGCTGATAGGATCAAGTACTTTCCCCAGCACCAGCCATCATGCAACACTGAGCTCACATTATCTCCCTCAGTGAAACAGAACTTAACAGCAGAGACTCTTTGTTTCTGCTGTCCCAACAGTGTCTAACACATAGTAGGTACTTCTCCTTGATTGACTGCTCTGAAGACCTGTCCAACCTGCCCTACAATTTTGCCAAGGAGGAAACTGAGGACAAGGGAGCAGAGAACCAGCCCATCAAAAAAGAGAGCCAAGATTTCAATGGAGGCTCACTCACGGCAGATCCTGTATTCTTTCCACTACACCAGCTGTCTCTCGACAAAAGCTCACAGTTATAGAGCTATTCAGATCATCTTCCCCAAATAGCTGTGTTCAGCAGACTCTGTCAGGAGTTTATTAGAATGGAATTTTACACACACACACACACACACACACACACACACACACATCCCAGGGAGGTAGGAGGGATCCTCTTCCACAGTTGGCAGAGCAGAGACATTTATGTAATGTGCCGAAAACAATTATATAACAATGGCCCGGATGAACATACAGCATCTTGCAAATGTTCTCCTCCTTGTCTGCTGGAGGGGGCTGCGTCCTTCCCAGCTGCTCTCCCCACCCCCAATGCTTGGCACATGGCGACCCCTGGGAATCTGACCAGCCCCAAGCCCTCCTCCACATCCTCTCTGGCCCCACACAGAGAAGCAGAGGACCACAGAGTAGCAAAGACCTCTCATGGACCCAATCTCCTCTTCACTGGCCTTGGACCCCAAGGTGCTGGCCAAAGCAGAACCACAGAGGACAGGAACAAATGGGAGCTGGCCATCAGTAAACTCAGGGTGGAGATTTGTTGGTCATGAGTGCAGTGGAAACCTCCCTCACAAGTTCTCTCAGAGATACAGCTTTATAATCTGTCTAATTTTCGTTACCTGCCCCCCTTTTTAGGAAGGAGAGTAGCAAGTCAGATGGAGAACAGCTGGAAGGGGTGTGATGGTAGGATAGAGAGTAAAAAAGGAGGTTAGAAAACATGGTATACAGCACCCTCATTTAATAGCGAAGGAAACAAAGACCCAGAGATGGTAAATGACTTCTCCATGGTTTCAGAGACTACTTATGGAGTGTCCTTACTAAGCACCATTATATGTGTCAATCCTGGGGTATACAATTATACAAAGTGAGAGTTGCTGCCCTTCAGATGGTCTATATCCTACTACAGGGGCCATAGTAATGGATTAATAAAATCTGACTGAATGGAATGTGCTAAATATCAGATGAGAAGCTTGAACCTGGGGCCTCTAGCCACAAATCTAGCATGTACGTACCAATGGACTTTATCTGAGTCATGAGAACCCCACAAAAACATGGCAAGGTCCCCATCATTCAATGCAGAGTTCTTTCAATGAAAATTTTCTCAAAAGTGAACATAAGATAGAAATTCGTGATTAAAAAATAATAAATCAAAATTACCTTCTTTTCAAACAAATTGTTATGTTCCAAAAAAAGGAGTTTTGGTAACTTTCACAACCCTTCCTGATCTGATCATTGACCCCAGGTATTCCTGAATAGTGTGACTGCCTATAGCAATCACTTCTGGGGGAAGGAGGGAGTTTCTCTGCCTCAAAGCTCTCCCCACTCCAAGTCACCTTCCATTAGATCACCCAAGTGATTTTCCTAAAGTAAATGACCTACCACATCAGCCTCCTACCCAAAAAACTCCAGTGGCTCCCTATGACCCCCAGGGTAAATGCAAAGACTCTGTTTGGTATTTTAACCCTTGATACTCCTCACTCCTCACCACAAACTCTTCAATCTGCTGATGCTGGACAGGGCTGTTTAGCAAGAGCCCCTCCATCTCTTGGTTTCTTCTCTCTGATTGTCCCCCTTTCCTGGAAGATTCTCCCTCCTCCTCTCTGACTACTGATATCCTTGGCTTCCTTAAGTCCAGGCTAAAATCCCATCTTTTACAGGAAGCCTTCTCTATTCCCTCTTAATTCTAGTGCCTCCCAGTTGTTAATTATTTCCTATTTAGCCTGTATATGGCTGGCTTTGTTATATTTATTTGTCTCCTTCATTAGATCATAAGCTTTTTGATGGTAGGCACTGGCTTTTGTCTCTTTTTGTATCCACAGTTCTGGGAACAGTGTTGGGCACTTAGTAGTTACTAAATAAATGTTTATTGATTGAATCTAGTCTTGCCTGTAATTTGTAGTTTTATCAGGTAAATAATTATTACATTTTTATAAAGCATTGTGCACTCTGCAAAGTTCTAGAAATACCAATAAAGGTAATCATTTCTCTCTTGATGTACTATCTTTGGCTGAGTAAATTCAAAAGGTACTTTTAGTGACTGGACAAAGGACTAAAAAGCATGTTGGACAAGGACTGGATGAAGGAATTTCAAATGTTCAGGCTGGAGAAGAACAGGTGGCAAAGAGCAATAATAGCAATCTTCCAACATTGGCAGGACTGTTAGGTGAAAGACGGATTGGACATCTTGGCTTTTCAGTCTTCTGACACATGACCACATGGTTAGTGCTCCATGAATGCTAGCTGGACACCTTCATTCCACACCCATACTCCAGCTCCCATCTCCTCACCTTCACATTTGCATGCCTGATTTGTTTTGGTGCTCCCTTGCCTCTACATTTTAGAACACCTGGCTTCCTTCAGGACCCAGCTCTAGAACCACCATGTACAGCAAGTTCTCCCTACTCTCATGCTCCATTCCCCCACCATTTCTCTCATTTAGAATTCCTGTATATCATAAGAGAAGGAGAGAAGTGTGTGTGATAGAAGGGAGGGCAGAATGGGGGAAGCAGTAATCAGATTGCATGCTGTCTTGGGGTGGGGGAGGGGAGAGATGGGGAGAAAATTTGGAACTTAAAATCTTATGGAAGTGAATGTTGAAAACGCAAAATAAATAAATTGATGAAAAAATACAAACAAAAAATAATTCCTGGATATCTACTCCATAAAGTATCTTGTACACATCATTTCTACATGGGCTGTTTCCCCTATTAGAATATAAAGTACCATGACATCATGGATTGCTTGTTTTATCTTTATTTTATTTTTATTTTGATTTGTTTTCCTTGTATCTCCACAGTGCTTAGCACAATTCCTCGTATATCAAGATGGGGCAGATCTGGCTTTGATTTCATTCATAAAAGGAAGTCCTATATGAAGACATTCCCTCTACCAATGAAGGTAGGCATCTTCTCCAAAATGTAGAATCATTCTTAAAGGATTGCCCAGAGTCCTAAAATGTTAAGTCATGTGCCCAGGGCCACCCAGCCAGGATGTGTCAGAGAAAAAGCTTTCACTAAGCTTCGGATGGTTTCATAGACATCTCTCTCTCCATAAACAGATGACTGGCTTCTTGTCTGGTACATAGTGAGTGCTTAACAAAGACCTGAATATCAGTTGATAGCCTGATTAGCTCTGGAAGGATGAAGGAGTAATATGACAAAGCTTCAGACAAGCAGATCTAGGCTTAATATCAACAATAAATTCCAAACATCTACAGATGTGGAAAAGTGGCATAGGCTCCCTTGGGAGACCCTCATACCTGGAAGGTCTCCAAGTCAAAACTGAAGCATCACTTTTTAGGGGCTGATGTAGGGAGGATGCATCTTGGATCATATAGTCTTGGAACTGCCTTTCAGCTTTCAGACTCTGACATTCCCTTTCTCCATAGTCTAGGGAGTGAGCCTAGGGTCTATCAACAGCCTCCAAAGCCTCTCCTCTTCATTCTTTTCCATGATGAAACACTTCATGTGAAGGGAATCTTCATTCATTTCTCAGTCATTCAATATTATAGCTCACTATGTATACAACACTGTTCTTGGACATTGCGATAAACAGAGAGCTTAGATAAGACACAGTTCTTTCTTTCCTGGGGCTTACACTCTACTAAGGGGATGAGTCAATTCCTGGTTACAATACACAAGAGAAATCAAGCATCTGAGAGCTAGAAGAGGTCTTGGCAATCAGGGAGCACATCACCATCTTTATATACAGGGTGAAATCCATAAAAGGTACATTAGCACACTGCAAAACCAAATGGTTTATGGGGTCCAAGACCAAAAGAAATGGGAACACAATAACCACACGATGGTACTAGGGGAGATTCCACAGAGAAGACACTAATGGGATGGGTCTTTAAAAGCAAACAGGGGGCAAACTGGATTGAGCACTGGACCTGCAATCGGGAAGATGCAAGTTCAAATCTAGACTCAGATACTTACTATCTGTGTGCCCCTGAGCATGAGATTTAACCACCATTTGCCTCAATTTCCTCATCTGTAAAATGAATATACTAAGAGCATCTACCTCCCCAGATCACCAGGAGGAGAAAATGAGAAGGTATTGGTAAAGTACTTGACAAACCTTCAAGCACATATAAATGCCCGCTATTATTTATGGGTAGGAACTCACCAGGCCTCCTGGGGGATTGCTGTTGAGCTGAGGGGTTGTCCCTGTATGGAGCAGAAGTCCGAGTTGTATGTTGCCACAGACAGGTCATTTGCTCTGACATTTAATGCTCATAGAAACCTGTGTTTTTCTAAGTTTTGTCTTTTTGCTCTCAGGATTCTTTTACTTCTGATTCTGCTTCCCCTCTGCTTCTCGCCTCTGAGCTATTTGTGACCTGGGAAAACAAATAAGTAAGCTTGTTTGAGTTGGGAGTAGGGCAAAAATCTGTAGACTTCATGTGAGGGTCTATGAGAAATTCCAGAGGGTTTCAATGCATGTGCATTCAGATCTGAGGTGTTCTCCAGGGCTCAATATTTCAGTCGTGTCCTATTCTATGCAAACCCATGGGTGTTGTGCGTGGGGTTTTCTTGGCTAAGATACTGGAGTGGTTTGACTTTTCCTTCTCCAGTGTGTCCCCATTTTATAGATGAGGCACTGAGGCAAATAGGTGTTAAGTGATTTGCCCAATGTCACACAGCTGATAAGTGTCTGAGGCTGGATTGGACTCAGGTCTTCCTGACTCCAGTCCTAGTCCTCCATCCACTGCACTACTTAGTAGGGTACAGACAATGCCATATGCCCAGATAGAAAGGAATTATTCGTGTGGCTCCTTCTACCCTTACTTCTACTCTTGCTAGTGCTGCTCTGCCAAACAGAGGAGTAATTAATTGCCAGCCTCACGCCTCACGCCTCCCCACCTCTCCCCACCCCAGCCCTTTCTCTTTTCTCTCTATTGGAAGCTGGAATACAGCATGTGGCCTCATGTCAAGGTCAGTTCAATGGGTCCAGCAGAATTAATGCATCAGGATACTCCTTTTAGAAATAATGGTATATCATGTATGGTTAGGATTAGTGTTGAAGATCCAATTTCATTACCTAATAGACATATTAGGGAGATTTGTATGTTTGTACTAAGCCAGGAACTTCCTCTGACAGTCCTGGTGCTTTATAAGTCTAGAGCTTTACTGAGTCTGTGTGTGTCCTGGCCATTAAATGAAGAAGTGCCCCTGGTGTTCATGACCTTGGCAGGGTCTTTCTCTTTCTTGCTGTCTCTCTCAGTTTCTCTCTTTCTTAGTCTCTTCTCCCCCTGTTCTCTGTTTCTGTTTCCGTATTTCTCTCTTTCTCTCTGTCTCTGTCTCTGTCTCTGTCTCTCTCTCTCTCTCTCTCTCTCTCTCGCTCTCTTTCTCTTTCTCTCTCATCTATCTATCCATCCATCCACCCATCCATCTCTTCAGGCACTTTGTTGACCAAATCTTAGATGATCCCAAGGATAGTCTAAGTCCCAAGTCCCTGACATATTTGGAGTATAGCAAACTTTATAACTTCGGGAAATTTAGGATCCAGATCACTGAGTTATGCTGAATGAGTCTGACTCCCCTCTGATGCAGTTTCAGTATCAATGGGGTCTGGTTTGAAGGGGCTACAGAGACCTCCTTTCTAAAAATATCAATCCCACCAGCTGGCTGAATGCATGGAATTCTACTGTTGGACCAAAATTCTTTTGGCTTGACAAATTGAGTCCCTCTTTGATGGTGTATAGTGGGAGATAGCTACATGTATCCACATCTACACCAACACAGTCCAAGCTATGGCAATAGGTCTTGCAAAGTGAAAAATGGTTTCATTACCATTGTGTCTTCCATCCAAGGAGCAGCCTGGTTAATCTGAAAGAGGTGGATTCTACCCCCCAGACCTCCCCCACAAAGAAAAAGGGAGGGTGAGGGAAGGAATAAGAGGGAGAGAGAAATGGACACAAAGAGAGGGATAGAGACAGAGACAGAGACAGAGAAACAGACAAACGGAGAAACAGAGCTGAAGAGATAGTAGAGTGACAGAAATGAATAAACAGGAAGACAAAAAAGAGAGATGAAGTGTGTGTGTGTGTGTGTGTGTGTGTGTGCATGTGAAGGGAGAAGAAAGAAAAAGTTGGAGGAAGGGAGGGAGAAAGAGGCAGAGAGCATAACTCTGGGAATTAAAGCTGCCTCTTTCTCCTCCTGCACCTCAAGCTCCCTGCCCCCTCCCCTAACAGTTACTTCATCTCCTCCAAATGTCGGCCTCTGTCACTTGAGAAGATAAATGCTCTCTGGCATCTCTGGCCACATTTCAGATGAAACAGGAAACGCCATCCTCATTACATTAGGCAATCTGACATCCGGCCAATAATTGTCTATCTGACATGAGAGACCCCCACATTCCTGGGATTCATCTCTCCCCTTCAAAAGATTAGATTTGTTTGTGTTTTCAGCAGGGGACCAATTCTCTGAACCTGGGCATTTTCATTTTGTCAGCCCAATGATGCTTTTGCAAAGGACATGGGATTCAGAGCTGAAAGGAACCTTAGGGGATGATCTAGACCAGTTCTCTCATTTTCAACATGAGGAAATCAAGACCCAGAGAAGGAGTCAAAAGATCAATGACTAAGAGGTGCATGAGGTTTTTAAAGCCAAAGCCAAATGACTGCCAACTGGCTGAAGTAGCATTCAAACTCAGGTCTTCAGGACCCAAATATAATGGTCCTTTTATTAAGCCATATTTGCCAAATTATTCTGACACATACTGTCATGGAAGACTTACGCTGGCACAAGAGAAAGTCCCAAGGCTCAGTTGAAATGGGTCCTGTAAAATTCCTGATGCTAAGAAGGGATTGTGTTGATACTGGCAGCTGGAAAAGCTTTATGCATCCATTTTGGCCAGACCTGCTATTTTATCAGTGTAGAGAATTCCCAGTATGGAATCTCAACCAACCAACACAGACTAGCAGCCCATGTCACTCATAGGCAGAAAGCTGCCTATAGTACCTGGAGGCTGAATGACTGGCCTGGAGTCATGCAATAAAAATGGACCAGAAGGGGGACCTGAATCCAAGTCTCCCCATCTCTAAAGCTGGTTTTCTATTCAACCCACCTGGCTATTGTAATCTGAATTCTTATTTCATGGCCCCATAGATTGCACTTACTTACATACTTGTAGATGGGATGTACACCTCATACTACTCAAACCAGCCAACTACCCATTTGTTAAGTGCCTTCTGTGTGTCAGGAATATACTTAGCATTGTGGATACAAGAAGGAAAAAAAATGTTAGTTGCTGGCCTCAAGGAGCTTACACTCTAGTGGGGGAAGAAACTATGCAAAAAGGAATCTGGAAAGCAGGGTGGTAGGAAACAGACACCAGGGAGAACCTGGTCCAAGAACATCAAGATCCACAGAGTTCAAACCAAGCAACACTGCAAAAGGAAAGTGGAGAGAGAGCTGCAAAGGGTACACCCCCCATGTTCTATGTAAACAGAGGATTTGGGGAGAGTTTTGGTGTTCTTCCCTCCTGCCTTCCAATCAGAGAGGAGAGGAAAGGAAGTTGAGAGAGGTGAAAAGATGCTGAGTATTCAAGGCTGGGTTACCCATGGTGATCAAACTTCAGGTGATCAGCGCATCCTGCGGAAGGGCATCTCCTTCTGTGGAACTTAGACCCTAATGTGCTGTAGATGACAATGGAGAATGCCTCTTTCTACAACTGATTTTAGCAGGAAATTCTGATATTTTCTGATATTTCTGATATTTTCATAAAATGTTTGCTAAAGTGAAATCGAGGAAGAAGTCAAGAAGCAAGGATATATAAAGCAGCGGGCCAGCCACTACCTTCAAGGACCTTACAATTATACACATGTATATGTACATACATCTACACTTACATGTATATATTTGTGTTTTTCTGTAGGTATGTATGTATGGAGGGAGGGAGAAAGGCAGGGTATGTTTGAGGAATAAGTAAGACAGTATGGCTGGATTGGAAGGCAGTATGCATTAGGTGGACAAGAGCCTTCGGAGATCATATCCTAGGCACTACAGTGAACTAATGGAGTTTACTGAATAGTCATATCTATGCTTTAAGAAAATCCCTTTGACAGTCAAGCGGATGAGGAATGAGAGTGGAGAAAGACTTGAGACACTAAGACCAATCAGGAAAACACTGAAATAATCTAATCAAGAGGTGATCCAGGAGTGTACTGTGGCTGTGTGAGTAGAAAGAAGGGGAAATATGGGAGAAATGGTGCAAAGAAAGAAACGATGAGATTTAGTGATTTATTAGGGTGAGTGACAGTAAGGAATCAATATTGAGATTGAGAATTCTGGTCACCAGAAGATGGTAACAACCTCCGAAGAAACTTGGAAGTTCAGAAGAGACAAAGCTTTGGGTGAAAGACAGAAGATGGCAGATTCCATTATGGACTTTTTCATTTGATATATCTGTGGCATGTCTAGCAAGAAATGTCCAAGAGATAGCTGTCAATATAGGACAACCTCATGTAATGGTAACAAAATTGGAAGATTACTTTGTATTGGAAAGCTGACAGGTACTTAGCATCTAGGTTCAAATTAAGCCTCTGTTAAGGAAACAGAAGGAATGAACCCTTGTTGCTGACATAACAGGAAGGGGGCTGAATAGGGAGGAGCAATACCATATATAAGGAAAAACCCCACCTGGCAAAATCAGAATTTCCTGGGAACTTGTGGTGGTGGAGCTTCTTCAGAGGGCCAGCTACTGAAGAAGTAATGAGGAGCTACTGAGGAGCTGCTGAAGATTTTTAGGGCTAGAAGGAGCTGCCAGAGGAAGCATGACTGTGGTATTGGTACATTGTCTGTTTGTGGCTTTGTTAAGCCTTGACTTTCTAGGGTTAGAGACTGTGAAGGATGTAAGGTGGACTGGACACTGTGAGCTTCAGTGTGGAACAGTAACTACACAGAGAACTAGACAAGGAGCTGGGAGGTGTCTGCCTTTGAACACGAGTGACAGTTTGTTGAATCCAGGTAGGAGCTGGGACCATGGAAGGGATTCCAGAGTATCTGAGAGCCTATCCCAAGTTAAACTGAAAGAACACTTTACTTGGATACTGTGTACTGACCATGAAGACTGTTATTTACTTGTTACCAAGGGGTGGATGCCTGGTGTATTTTCTAATGACTGAATATTGAATGATGACTGAATAGTGACTGATTTGTAACTTAGTGTGCCACACTAGTGGAGAACTTTGACTATTCTATTTTATGACCCTTAAGGAGCCTCCTGGAATGAATGAATGTTTGTGTTGATTGAATGATTGAGTTACTAAGTGGTTGACTGACTGAATAATTGCACTGTGGTCAAAACTATGTGACCACTGTGGTGAAAAGCATGTGGCCATTTCACTTATAAGTTGTAACATCATGAATGCTGTATTTTGATGTTCTGTGGTAAGGTGTAACATTGTGAATGCTGTACCTCAATTTAATGTGAATGTTTTGCTGTGATTTGGTATTGAATAAATAGAATGTTCACTGTACTATGTAATCAGAACCTTGAAAGCAGTTCACAATAGCATTCTTCTGGAAAGCTACTCATGCATGGATTTACATCTCAGGAGACAGACTAGGGATAAGAACTTGTTGGCTTTGTGGGTTCAAGTAGCAGAGGTCTTGTGCTTTTCCAGCTTAGTCTTTGACAACCTTCAAACCACAATGAGACATCAGAGCAAGACAAGAATAACCCACATCCTGAAAGAAAAGAGGCATCAAGAGGCAATCCTTGTCATGGATAGAACACTGAAGCTGGACAGAGGAGTCTCAGAGTTAAGTCTCAACTCCATTTCTTAGTAGATGTGGGAAATTGGTTTCCAAATTATTTTGCTTTGTTTTGAAATTTTTTGTATTTACATTCCTGTGTACGTGTTCCTTCTCCCCAGTAAAATGGAAACTTCTTGATGTCAGGGACTGTTGTTTTGTCTTTGTGCCCCCAGAACATAGGACAGTGACTGGCACAAAGGAAGCACTTAATCCATCCTTGTTGAAAGATTGATTGATTCCTTAGTTACCCTGATGACCCCCTGGGATCCTGCCATGGCTCTCTAAAGTAAGATGCTTTTTGGGCACTGAATCTGTTCAAGAGAGCCTATGTTTTGATTAAGCACCTGATTGACTTTGATGCAACTGTGGATGAAATTCTCTCCCTAAATGATGAGGTTGGCTAAGTGCCACATAGATGATATAGACAATAAATGCCACAAGCAGATAGCAGATAGATAGATAGATAGATAGATAGATAGATGATAGATAGATAGATGATAGATAGACAGACAAATGGAAATAGAGAGATAATAGATGGATAGATAGAGAGACAGACAGACAGACAGAACATTTTCAGCCATATTATGTTCAAGGCACTGTGCTAAACAATAAGGATTTAAAAACCAGTACAAAATACAGTCCCTGCCTTCAGTGAGCTCACATTCTAATGAGGGAAGATAACATAAAACAGCAGTAAAGGCAGTAATGGACTCAGAATCAGGAGACCTGGATTTAAATCTTACAAGCTGTGTAATCTTGAAAAATTCACCATCAGACTACTTAGAGGGGTGGAGTCAAGATGGTCATATAGAAGCAAGAAAACTATATAGCTCCCATATAACAGCCTAAAATACACATAAATATGACTTTAAACAAATTTTAGGGCTTCAAAACTCACAAAATTGCAGAAACAGACATCTCTTGCTGAAGGCATATCAGCAGATGGGAGGGGCCCATCACAGCACACTGGGAGCCAAAATCAGCCCAGCCTGAAATTGCGGCTTGGCCTGGGGGGTGGGGTTCTGCTAGGAAAAGCTGCCTAAAGGAGCCTAAAGGAGAGCAGCAGCTGTGGCAATTTTCCGATTTATCAAGCCATAAGAAATGAAGACTAAGTGAAAGGTTAGTGGAACTTGGCTAAATTTGGGGAAGAGATTCTGGCCAAACTTCCTCCAAGCAAGGAAGCAGCAGAAGCTGTGGCCCTGGATCCACTTCCACATAGCTGCTTCAGAAGCTCCCAGCTTGCAGACTGCAGGGGGGCAAAGCGATCATTGAGAGGCTAAGTGCCCTTGCCTTGAGCTGCCTGGATCAGGATTGTGGTCTTGGGCTGTGGTCCTGGGGTACATTTTCAGTGAGCCAAAGCTGGTTGGGGCTGAAGCACCCTCCTAATAGATCCAGCAGCTGTGAAAATCTCAGAGATTTGGGACAGAGCTTTCCCCTCTGGAAGCAGAGTTCTACAGAGCTAAAAAGTGATATAATTGACTGGCAACATGAGCAGGCAAAGGAAGCAAAGTAAGAACAGCAATCAAATTTTAGATTCTTTTTGGGGATACAAAAGGGATCAAAGCAGGGAAGGGAAGGAAGATAACACAGTCAAAAATCCCCCACCAAAAGCTTCCCAGAAAAATGTAGACTGGTTACAAAACATAGATCAACTTAAGAAGGATTTTGAAAACCAAATAAGAGAAGGGGAGGAAAAATTGGGAAGACAAATGAGAATGGTACAAGAAAATCATGAAAAGAGAGTCAGCAACTTGACTGAAGAAAATGACACCTTAAAAATAGAGTAACTCAAATGGCAAAAGAGGTCTAAAAAGCCAATGAGAATAATCCATTAAAAAGTCAAATTTGCCAGATGGAAAAAGAATCTCAAAAGCATTCTGAAGAGAATAATACCTTCAGAATTAGAGTGGAGCAAATGGAACCAAATGACTTAATGAGAAGTCAAGATACTATTAAACAAATCCAAACAAATGAAAATATAGAAGGCAATGTGAAATATCTCATTGAAAAAAACCTCTGACCTGGAAAATAGATCCAGGAGAGGCCATTTAAAAATTATTGGACTATCTGAAAGCCTCAATCAAAACAAAAAAACCTAAAAAGTATCCTTTGAGAAATTCTCAAGGAAAATTGCCCTGATATTTTAGAACCAGAGGGCAAAGTAGAACTAAAAAGAAGACACCAATCACCTCTTGAAAAAGATCCCAAAAAGAAAACTCCTAGGAATGTTATAGACAGGTTCCAGAGTCCCCAGATCAATGAGAAAATATTACAGGCTGCCAAGAAAAAACAATTTGAATACTGTGGAAACACATTAGGATAACCCAGGATCTAGCAGCTTTTACATTAAGGGATTTAAGTGCCTGGTATATGATATTCCAGAGAACAAGGGAGCTAGGATTAAAACCAAGAATCACCTACCCAGCAAAACTGAGTATAATGTTCCAGGAAAAAATAAGTCATTCAATGAGGTGGAAAACTTTCAAGCATTCTTGTTGATAAAAACAGAAATGAAACAAATATCTGACACTCAAATACAAAGAGCATGAGAAGGTAAACATGGAAAATAAATTACAAGGAACTTATCAAAGTTAAACTATTTACATTCCAACATGGAAAATGATCATTATAACTTATGAAACTTTTATCCATATGATAGGTGAAGGGAAACAAATGTATATATACATATACATACACATATGTCTATATAGGATGGTATGTGTATATATATATAGAGAGAGAATATACATATATATTAATATATATCTGAGTATGTGTATATGTGTGCGTGTGTGTGTGTGTGTGTACATAGAGGGCACAGGATTGAATGAATGGGAAGAGATGATACTTTAAAAGGTTAAATTCTGAGGTGAGAGAGAAGTAGAATGAGAGGAGATGGGGAGAGAAAGAATGGGGTTAATCATCTCATATAGAAGAGGCAAGGGATAATTGTTACAATAGAGGGGAAAAACAGGGAGGCAAAAGGGAAAGGGTCAACCTTACTCTCATTGAATTTGGCTTAGGGAAAGAATGACATAAACTCTAAAGTGGGTATCTTGCCACACAGGAGAGTAGGGGTATGGGGATGAGAGATGGGATGATTGAAGGGAGGGCAGGGTGGGGAAAAGGGTTGCTGGAAGCACACACTTCTGTAAAGGGACAAGGACAGGGTAGAGAATAGAACAAGGGTAGGGGGATAAGAAGGAGGGACATATAATCAGTCTCTCACAAAATGTCCATTGTGGAGATGCTCTGCATAACTACACATGTACAGCCTGTATTGAATTGCTTGTGTTTCCATAGGGGTGGGTAATGAGGAGGGAAGGGAAATAATTTAGAATTTAAGTTCTATAATAGGGAGATCCATCTTGCCCTACCAGACAGTCAGAGAAGTGATGGGGGAGGACATAGGAGAGAGCAGATTGAGGGAGGGCTTATACAGTGAGATGGCTGTTTTGGGGTCCTTGGTGGGGGAAAGATGGGGAGAAAATGTGTAACCCAAAATCTCATGGAAATGAATGATGTAAACAAGAAAATAAATAAATACTTTTTAAAGGGGGAAAAAAGAAAGGGGAAAAAAAGAAAAATTCACTGCCTCTAAGCCTCAGTTTCCAGTTTGGTAAAATTGGGAGGCTAACACTATTTACTTCTTCTACCACCCAAGGCTCCTGAAAAGAAAAGTCCATATAAATATTACAGCACATGTACTATCATGGTGGTGATTCTAAATATTTGTTTCTATTATTGTTGTCCAGTTATATCAATCACATCTGACTCTCTATGACCTCTCTTTGGGGATTCCTTGGCAAAGACATTGGTGTGATTTACCATTTTATTCTCCAGCTCATTTTATAGATAAGCAATAAGAGGTGAACAGGGTAAAGTGACCTGCCCAGAGTTGTGTAATGCCAAGCAAAGGCAACGTCCAAGGTTCGGATTACCAGCATAGCAAACTCCATTTATTCAGTGACAGATTAAGGCAAAACGTTCACAGAACAGGGAAAAATCAAAATACAGTGTAACATTGATAGAACAGAGAAAATCAAAATACAGGGTAACTCATTCATTTAGCAAGTAAGTTCTCAATTTAATTGAAAAGTACAAAGGTCCAAGTATCCCACCCATGACCAGTACATTAGTCAAAGTAGCCCATTCCTGGGCAGTACATTCATTTAGTCAGTCAAAGTCTCGCTTCTCAAATGGAGGTTAGTTTCTAATCACAAAGTATATACATTTGGTCGATCACAGAGCACAAAAAAGTCAAAGGTTTCCCACCCCTGGATCATAACTGAATTACAATACCATCCAAGCACTTCCTCAAAAGGAGCAGGAGAGCACAACAGACCATCCACCCTTAAGCTAAAACAAGGGTAAGATATCATAACAGCATTCAATACCCAAGGAGATGTCCTGTCATCATCTTGACACAAGGCAGGTACTCAGCAATCTTTGTTTCTGGGGAGACAAAGCTTAACAAAGCTACAACATACATATCCATTGTCTTCATCAAGTCACTCTCTGCCTGAAGAACTCCTGAAAACATCAGCAAGTCCCTCTTCCAGGATTTCTGTAAGCATACAACAAGAAAATCCTCCTTCAGGGCTTCGAAAACAACAGCAATGTTCCAGGACATCTACAACAGCAGCACTGTCCTTCACCAACAGGTGAATCTGGCAAAACAACGTTGAAACAGACAGACAAAATACCAGCATCACAGCCATGTCTCTTCTATTCCTAGCAGCCCTGGGTTCCCCAAAGTCGTTCTGGTCCTCTCTCCTTGGGCTTCTCTCTAAATCCACGGCTCCTCCCAGTTCAGCCCTCTCTCTTCAAGTCAACAAGTACATCCTACAAATGGGATTCACAAGCTCTGGGTTTTAACACTCAACCGGAAAGCCAAGCCAATACAGGGGGATCTTTAAATTCTATTACCATTACAGGTCACATGGCTAGTAAGTGTCTGAGGCAAGATTTGAGCTCACAAAGACAAAACTTCCTGATTTGCAGCTCAGGGCTCTATCCCCTGTACCACTTAGCTTTATCAAGTATGTTTTTGTCACCTAAAAGCACATTTAGAAGAGGAAGATCACTCTTTACAGGAGTGGGCTAGCAGGCTTCATGGAGGAGGCTTTAACCTGAGGGGAATGGGAAGGACTAGGGGCATTTGGGAAATCAGAGATGTGGTGTCTGGAGGGGCATTCTATTAAAAAAAGAGCACAGCAAAGGAGGGTAAGTTGGGACATGCTGATCAAGAGCCTGGGACAAGAGAGAAAGAGAGAGAGAGAGAGAGAGAGAGAGAGAGAGAGAGAGAGAGAGAGAGAGAGAGAGAGAGA
>CM053595.1:318319222-318338690 GCA_028646575.1 Pseudocheirus occidentalis
CTTTGTACCTTTCTCTATTTGCAAATCTAGTTACTGAAGCACAATAGATCATAGTTAACTGGGGGACTGTATGGAAATTGGGGAGACCTACCTTAGATACATACTAAACTGTCTAAATTTGGAAAAGTCCCTTAACCTATTGGTGCCCCAAGGCAACTCTCTAAAATTATAAATTGCTGAAGAAGCATTCATCTACATTAGTTAAGGGTGCTTTCCCATAAGGATTCCCCCCATACTAGTGAAATCAGCACTCCAAACATCATCATAATCATCCTAGACACTTACATGGTACCTTGGGTTTGCAATGACATTTACATTTATTACCAGATTATGGCAGCTAGCATGATGGTGTATTAAAACCATTTTTTAAATTTTAATTTTATCTACTAAAGTTAAATTTAATGAGAATTAATATAAAATACTGATAAATTCAAAAAATTGAATACACAATTATAGAATGTGAAAACATAAGGCTAGACAGGACCTCTTTTGATAAAGTCCTAGGGGTTTTGGTCGACCGTAAAGTAAGACTAAACAGTAATTAGAAAACTTATATTTTTAAAGAAATAGCTCTATCCATCCAAATACAAACAGTGTAACCGTAGAAGGGTAGTGAGATTTTTCAGCTTCAGCCAATTGAATGTTATACACAAAAGCAGTATTAAAATTCAGCTTATCTGAATTTCTTGGAATCATTCCAGCTGGAGGCAGCAGGTCACAATGTAAGGAACATTGAGTGTAGACTAAATACAATGTAAACTCCTTCAGGGCATGGCCTGTCCTCATTTGGGCTCTGTCTCTGGCCCACAGCAATAGCTCCTTGCACGTAGTAGGTACTTAATAAATTATTTGGGGATTTAGACTCTCTTGAGTTCCAGTTTCTGATTTGCTACTGACTTTGTAACCAGAAAATTGTTTTTCTTGACTCACAATTTCCTCATCTCTTAAATGGGCATATAATGCTAGCATCAACATGTCTCACAGAGGTATTATAAGTCAAATGTTTGGTAAAACTGAAAGAAAAAGATAAATGTATAGGATTTCTATTAATGCTGAAATGTTCTAGAAAAAAATGCTGAAAAAAGTCAACTTGAAATTCTAATGCATCGTGTTGAAATTATTTTTGCCAAGCTAAATGTTGCACAATCCTCCAATCTGAAAATAGTAACAGCCTTTAGGCTAAGCTGAGACTGTGTACGTGTCCCCATGTGCAATGAACACACTCCTTGTACTCAGACACACACAAAGAAGAAAATTAAATTCAGCAAGGGAAAGCATCTTTATCAAACATTGAAATTTTGTTTTTCAAAGCACTCAAGCTTGTTATTCAATCCTGGAAGCTTCTTTTACTCTTTTGAAGGAACATTGGATGCACAGATTTCAAGGCAGAAAGGATGTTAGAGGCCATTTTGCAAATCATTAAAATGAGCCCCAGAAATATTCAGAGACTTCCTTAGAGTCACACAGTTCTTGAGTGTCTGAGGCAGGAATCCATCACATTGTCAGAAAACACACACACACACACACACACACACACACACATACACACGTGCACATCAGCTTGCAACTACGTGAAGGCATAGGGATACAGGACATAGAACTGGGGAGGGAGGGAGACCTGAAGATTATCTAGCTTAATTCAATGTCATCATTTAACAAAAAGAGAAACAGGACCATTGGGGGGGGGGCGTGGTGTCATGTAGAGAAGGAACAGCTGCCCCCAGGTTCTCTGAAACCTGTTTTTCTGTGACTTGGCACAACAGTCCCTTCCTCAATTTCCAAACCAGGACTTTGCTCACTATGATACCAAGGTTTCATTGTCTTTGGTACCCTGAGACATTCCTTTGCATCTCCAGCTTCTCCATTTTGAATATGCCTGCATCTATAAATGGAGTTTCTCCCACTGCTCTCTGATTAGTTTGAGCCCGCCATTTCCACCCCAACCCTGATGAATTGTGCTGAAATCCTTCTATTTTCCTACCCTCATGACATAATGATCCCCTTTCCTCTTTTTTACTTGCAATTCTGGAAATGATACTTAGACAATGTCATTCCTGGAAAGGCTTTGTCAATTCAATGCTATATGATTTCCTTCACCATTCTTGTGAATTTTCACACCAAAACATCCTTCCCAGGTAACAACACTCCCCGCCCCATACATGTACTCATTTGAAATAGAATGAATCTAATTTCCTTGTATTCAAGGGCCATCTTTGATGTGTTTTTGTATCCCCAGATCATAGCATAGTGGCTGACTAGAACGTAGTAGACAATTGATACATTCTCTTTTATTATTATTATTATTATCCATTCATTCTTGCCTTCACAAGACATCACTCTCATGATATCATTGTTCCTTTCCAGGAGTGAAGGAGGAATAACAAAAATAGCAATAGATTGTAATTGGGGACTGGTTTTAAAAATTGTCATTAGACATCACTTATCTTCTTTTCAGAGTATTGTCCCTGATTAGTTAGGTAGGATGGATCAAGGAAGGAGTTTTCTGTTTATTAATGGGGACAAGATCCCATTCAATTCCAAACTGACTTTTTGAAAGCAATGAAGAAAAGCTATGACACCTCCCTTCTTTTCCAGCACATTGTCACCCTATATCACTCTTAATTTCCTTTTAGTATTCAGTCTCTCAGTATTTACCAACTCCTTCCAAGCTGCATAAAACCAGGATCATATCTCTCTAGCTTATAAAAACAAAAGCAAAAACAACCTCCCAAAACAAAAGTAAAAACAAACCCCAAACAAAACAAAAACTTTTATTTGTTTCAACCATCCTGGTCAGCTATAGTCTTTTATTTCTCTTTACTTTTCAGATAAACTCCTTGAGAAATCTGTCGACATTTGGCATCTCCATTTGCTTTCCTCTTACTCACTTCTAAAGATCACTAATTTGGGTTTTGAAGCTATAGTTTAAATGAAATTCCTCTCTTCAAAGTTCCTAATGATCCCTATAACGACTTACAAATTTCCAAATCTGTGAATCTTTCCTCACTCTTCTTCTATATTTCTCTGTAGCCTTGATGTTGTGTTTCTGTTCCTTCAAGAATATTTTCTGTTCTTTATTTATTATTTTTGGTTTGGTGATACTTCTCTCTCAGTTCTCCTCCTATATGTCTGACCACTCCTTCTTGGTCTTCTATGCTAACTCTACCTCTATGTCTACTCACCATAAATGTCTCCTCCACCATCCCAAGGCCCTCTCCTCAGCCATCTTCTTTTCTTCCCTTTAATCTTGCTTGGTGATTTCCTTAAGTGATTGAAACTTGGGTTTAATTAGCATCTCTATTAAGATAATGTATATATCTCTAAATCCAGTTTAAATATTTCTCCAGAACTCCATTCATACACTAACTTCATTTTAGACATCTTAAACAGTATTCTACTTAGTCATCTCAAACACAAGGAGTCAAAATAGAATTCATTATCTTTTCCCCAAAATTTTCCCCTTCTCTGGTCCTCCTAATTACTGTCAATGGCCTCACCAACACCCCCATGCCCTCTCTCCCCCACCCACAGTCACTCAAACTTGAAACTTCAGTGTCATCCTCAACAATCCAATTACATCTAATTTCCCAGCTCTGTAGCCCTTCACTGATGATTCTTCAGCCCTGGAACACCCTTGATTCTCAACTCTGTCATTTGGTTTTGCTGGTTTCTTTCAAGATTAAGGTGAGTTGTCACCTTCAGAAGGAAGTCTTTGTTGATCCTCTAGGTATTTTCACTTTTGATATTACCTTCTAATTACCCTGTGTATATTTTGTCTTTTGCTTTTTTTTGGAGGGGAGAAGGCTGAACAGTTGGGGTTAAGTGACTTGCCCAAGTGACTCACATGGCTAGTAAGTGTTAAGTGTCCAAGGCTGAATTTGAACTCAGGTCCTCCTGACTCCAAAGCTGGTGCTCTATTCACTGTACCACCTAGCCTTCCCAACCTGTCTATGTTTTAAATGTCCTTTGCACTCCTCAATTAAAATATCATCCAAATGATGTCAGGGACACTATAAAATTATTTCTTTATATGTTATTAGCATGATGCCCGGCATTTATTAAGAACTTATTAAATGATTATTAACTGATTAATACTGTGACAAACTTTTCCTCTCGTTTCCTTTCTTCTCTTTCTCTCTGTCTCTTTTTCTCTCTATCTCTTTCTCTGACTCTGTGTCTCTGTCTCTGTCTCTCTCTCCCTGTCTCTGTCTCTCTGTGTATGTATCTCTCTGTCTCTGTCTCTCTACCTCTCTGTCTCTCTCTCTGTCTGTCTCTGTCTCTCCCTTTGTGTCTCTCTGTATGTGTCTGTATGTTTCTGCCTCTGTTTCTCTGTCTGTCTGCATGTCTGACTGCCCCTCTGCCTCTCTTTCCCTATCCTACCAGGTTAGAAAATTTCATATGACTTTGTGTCCATATAGTGTAGTATAATTATGCTAATTTTATGGATGTGAAGACTAAAGACAAGAGAAGTTACAAACTGCCCATGGTCCCAGGGCTAAGGAAGTCTGAGAAAATGACACTGCATATTTTTTTTGACAGAAAGTCCAATGATTTCTTCACTATCCTCCTTTGCTTTTCAGAATCTATGATGCTCTGTGAGGTTGAGAAGATATGAAGGATGCCATTTTTGCCCTTGCTTTACAGATTATGACATGGTGGGTGACCGAGATAAGTGTCTTCCCAAGAGCCACACATCCAGGAAACATCCGGATCATTAAGTGAAGCCCAGTATTGAAGAAACCCAACTGAGCATTCCTATCACTATACAATGTTGTTGGTCTGGGGGCATCATTAAAGATGCAAATTGATGCTCTTAATGGTGGCTGAACCAAGTCAAGTAGGATGAAGACAGAACTAAACCCATACCACATAAGGATCACTTGAAGGAAGTTGGGGAATTTCATCCTAGAGAAGAGAAAGCTCGAGGAGAATATATAAGTTGTTTTCAAGCATTTGAAGGGGTGTCAAGTGGAGGAGGAATTAGACCTTTTCTTTTCTTCCAGCTTGGCCCCAAAGGGCAAAATATGGAACAGTGAGTGGGAGTGACAAATAAGCAAGTGCATTTATGCTTTTATAATGAATAAGAATTCAAAAAACACAATCACATATACCTACGGCTCCCGCCTTCACCCCCACCTGCATGCCTGAACTTCCTGGCAAGGAGAGCTGTTCCGAAAGTGGAATGGGAACCAGGAGGTGGTGAACTGGACCTCTATGGAGAGCTTCAGCTCAGGGTGACCTTCTTTTTTTGAGAGTAAATTCTCATTCAAGTCCATCTAAGACTAAATGTGATCTTTGGTTCTTTCCAAACTGGAGATTTTTGGAATCTGTGTGATATTGTTCACTGACAAATGTTTTTGTCTTCTGGCACTGGAGAGAAGCAATAACATGTGGAATGAGCACCCTTACCCCACTCCACACCACAAACCCTGCATTTGGAGGAAAAGCAGCCCTGGTTTGGATCTTGAACCTGACAATTTGTAAGTGTGACTTGAAGCAAGTCCCTTTAACTGTGTGATTCAATGTCCTCATCTTTAGAAGGCGGGAAATTATACTTCCAAGATTTAACTCATAAAAATCTTGCCAAGAAAATGATTGGTAAGTCTTAAAAATCTATTAAAATGTGAATTAAAAATTGGTTACTGCTCATTTAGATAGATCATAGAGAAAGAAAAAAACATCCAAGAAGACCTGGTGTTCCCATATGTTTCTGTTCACTTGTGGTAGAAACCTGAATATTATGAACTGAAAGTTGCAAAGAACCTTAGAGGTGATCCAGTGGTCTCCTTCCATCAGTGGGTGGAAGCATCCTAAGTGATGCTACAGGAGGTAGTATGAACCAGTGTATAGAGGGCTGGTCCAGGAGTGAGGAAGACTCGAATTGGAATCCAGCCCTAGAGACTTACTCTCTGTGACAATGACATTTAATCTGTTTCCTCATCTCTACAATCAGGATTGTAATGCCTGTATACCATCCTGTGAGAATTGGGTGAGGCAATATTGGTAAAGTACTTAGCAAACTTCAAAAGGCTATATAAATAGTAGTATTGCTACTACCATTGTTGCTATCCTCTGAAACCCTTGGAACTTTGGGATATGATGCTCATAGTTGCCTTGTAGAAGCATCCTTCTACAAGGATGTTGTACATCCTTGCTGTAGAAGCAAGACTTCCTCAGAGGGAAACTATGGTGTGTTCTGGTTTTGATGTTAGTGCAGGTGAGTTTGAATCCTGGCTTTGTTCCCTTTCTCTAGGACTGGTTTTCCTTCTCCATAAAACAAGAGAGTAGGACAAATGACCCCCAAGGTCACAAGCCAGCACAGAGGTGCCCCATGTCACCTGCCTGGCTGCCTACAGGCTTTACTCACTGCCCTTCTTACCGCCAAAAAGCCTTGCCAAGCAACTCTACATCTCAGATCCCAGTGTCCATGCCTTGTGACTCTTAAAAAGGAGCATCTCCTTGAAGAAAGGCAGGTAACCCAGAAAGTGTATGGGAACCATGGCATCTACTAAGAACAGGAGCAAGGAAATGCACACTTGGGGAAGAGGACAAGCATTTTGCTTGTTTTCACTCATTGAGTTTGCCTCTTGGGTTTCTCATGCTACAATTTCAATCAAAGTAATGTAGTGAAGAGCTTATTGGACTCAATTCAGGAAAGTGAATGAATGGGTTGGTAACACATTATCACATTTTCTTTCTTCACCTGGTAACCCAACAGAGTTGTGGTGGATTAGTGTGAGCTATGTTTGTGTCTGTTCTCATAGATGGCCTTGGGGGAAGTCTTTCAGCCTTCGTGGGCTTCATTTTCTGGGGCTTTCCTTTGTTCTACACTCACAACACTCTGTTTTCTATCCCCACACATTTGTACTGGCCACATTCCTTGCCTGGAAAGTACTCAGTCCTTTTCTACTTTCCAAAGAGTCCTTCTTTTCATTTAACATATAGTTTAAAGGAAGTCCAACAAAAAAGTCTCCTGAGAGGTAATTGGAAAGGCCTCGCCCCAACATGGCACTTCCCCTGTCTCTGTGACCCCCCTCATTTGGGGTATCATTGTAAGAAACACATGTGGGAAATGAATAATGCTTAATGTTAATGACTGAGCACATGGGTCCCAAGCTACACACACACATGTGCACACACACACATGCACAAATATACATATTACACACACATATATATGTATATGTATATATATACATGCATACATACACACACACATATATATGTATACACACATTATATGGATGAATGAATGCATAAATGTATCTCTGTATGGACGGAACATTTTACCACATTATCTCTGTATAGTCTTGTAAGATGGGAGGAGGGGAGAGCTATGTTATCTCTAATGTATAGAGGAATGAACTCTCTGAGGTTGTGCCTTGCCTGAAGAATCATAGCTAGAACACACTCCAATGTCCCCAGACTGGTATGGTCATCACACCCAGAGACAGCAGCTCAAGATCTGGCATGCAGGGAGTGATTAACACATGCTGGTTGACTGACACTTCTTGATTGAACCATATCCTAGGGCAAGGCTGAGGTTGAATTCTTTGTATTACCAGCCTCCAAAGCCCAGATCAGAAGCTCATTTCTAGCTTCTCTTTTGCCCATGTCTGTCCTGTTTACTGAAACGGGTTATCTTTTTGGCTGTGGGTAGCTATTGCAATTGTGAAGCTTCTCAGAGCTCTCCATTCAGGCTTGCTGATGAAGCACATTGGACTAATATAGCTTCCAAATGATGTTCTTAACAGGTCCCATTTGTCAGCAATTGCCAAGCAGAATCATCTTCTTCTCCACCCTTCTCTGAGAGCTGTCACCCTAAATGCAGAAATGCTTTACTTTCCCTGTGACAAATCTCTTTCAATCATAGATGCACAGTCATTGAGACTTGAGACTGGAAGGGAGTGAAAAAGCAATGGGAACTTCAAGACTGTTCATATTCAGGGGACAGCGTTGTAGTTTAGAGAAAGTTTTGACCTCAGGCTCAGAAAGACCCAGGTCCAAATCCTGCCTCTGACACTTTTAAGCTGGGTGACCCTATACAAATCACAACCATTCTGACCACCAGCTTCCTCATCTATACAATGGGGACATTGGACTACATATCCCCTAAGGGGAATTGGGGGGATCCCCTTCTAGCTCCAATTTAATGACCTTGCAGAGAGATTCGCATCTTCAACCAAAATTGTTTATCACAGAACTCCCCAAACCCTCCAGTACAATGGAATCTGCAACAATTTACCAATCCAAATATACATCCCTGCTTTTACCCCAATTCAAGCATTCACCTTCTCTCAAACAGTCCTATCCTGTTCATTGCCTTCTCATTTAAAACTGTAAGAAAGGATTCCGTAATATTAGAGCTGAGAGACAATCTTCCTAGGGGTGGGGTATGGGGGTGGGGAAACTGAGACCAAGAAAGAGCTTAGGGTCACAAAGCTAGTAAATTTCTGAGGCATGATTTTGATTTAAGTTTTTTTTTAATTCCAAGTACAAAGTTCTAATATAATTCCCTTTGTATTTTATGCCTCTTAAGAATAGTATTCTGTGGTGAAGCCAAGATAGTGGTGTAAAAGCAGGAACTTATCTGAGCTCTGTATCAGCAAGCACCCCAGCATACCCAGGGTGGTTGCTAGCACAGTTTCTTAGATCTGCTTTTCTTAAGGAAGGCAACTCAAAATGGGTTAATAGTCTCACTTTAATCAATCAAACATATATCATTTACCTAGTTCGGGGGGAGGGTGGAGTCAGCACAATGAATTTCAGAGAACGCAAACAGAATACAAACAAAATACAAGAACAAATTACAAGCAGAAAAAGAAACAGATCAGCAGATGGAGTTCCAACCATCTGACCATTACATACATACCTATTCAGTTATCAGAGAGGGAAGCACCAACATCTGGGTTTTTCAAAGTAGGGGGACTCAATGGCTTCTCAGAATCTTGTCTGGCCAAATCACACAACTCTTCTCAAAGTGAGCCTCAAACCAAAACCTCACATCAGGGTGTATATAAACACCCTTCTCCTGGATCAGAGAATGTCACAGCTCTCTTGACCACTGCCCAATCACAAAGTAAGAAGGTATGGGCATTCCAGAAGAACAAGCCTCCGGCCTCAGGCTCCATGTGACTACATTCAGCCTATTAGGGGGCAGAGTATACTTTCAAATCAGGGAAGGTTCTCAGAAGATTCTTAATCCTCTCAAAGTGCCTAGGGGCAGGGAATATCTTCAGATTCCCATAACAACATCCTGCTACAACCACCACCAATAACTATAAAAAAATAACTCTAAATAAATTTTAGAGCTACAGAACCCATAAAGTAACAGAGAAACGCAAATTTCCAACTGAAGGCAGCCTGGCACAAAGACAGGAGAGGTCTACTGCACAGGGCTCAAGGCAGAGCACAGTCCCTCTTGAGCTACCCTGGCGCAGACTGGTGGCAGAGAACTGCTGGAGAAGACTTCAAGAGAGTGAATCACTGGCACTTGTGGTAGTTTCCAGACTTCTCAACCCATAAACACCAAAGAGAAAGTAAAAGGTCAGTGGAGAATTCTGTTGCAACTGGGTGAGAGAACATGATAAGACCCCTGGCCCTGGGGTGGCAGAGGTAACAACAGCTATAACCATTGTTGCTGCTGCTGCTTCTTGCTCTAGGCCAACAGATCATACAGAGACCAAGTAGACAACTAGTAGGGGACAGCACTGTAGTTTAGATAAAGTTTTGACCTCAGGGTCAGAAAGACCCAGCTCCATATCCTACATCTGACACTTCTAAGCTGGGTGACCCTACACAAATTCCAACCATTCTGAGCACAGCTTCCTCATCTATAAAATGGGGACATTGGACTTCATATTCCCTAAGGGGAACTGGGGGATCCCCTTCTAGCTCCAAATCTATGTTAGAGGGCATTTGCAGGAATCTCTCTGTTGGTGTTGAGGCAGGATTCTCTTGCTTTGCCTTGCTTGAATCTGGGCTGGGTGGTGGTCCTAGGATGAAGAGCAGGTATCTTTTCTTATTGGGTAAAAGATGTCTTTTCTTTTCTTTTAATCATTTAATGTAGAAGCTGCTAGATCCCACATTTGAAGGGATTCGAATATGATATTCTGGAGGTCAAAGGAGGTAGGATTTTAAAACCAAGAATCACTTATCCTGCAAAACTGATTATAATACTTTAGGGGAAAATATGGTAATTCAATGAAATAGAGGACTTTCAAACACTCTTGATGCAAAAAAAACAGAGCTGAACATGAAATTTGACTTTTAAATACAAGAAGCAAAAGAAGCATGAAAAGATAAACAGGTAAGAGAAATCATAGGGAACTTATTAAAGTTGAACAATTTACATTCCTACATGGAAAGATGATATTGTAACTCATGAGACTTTTCTCAGTATGACGATAATTGAAGACACTATACAAATGTGTGTGTGTACATACATATATATGTATGCATAGGTGGGTGTGTGAGTGCATGTATATATGTATGTGTGTATATGTATGTGAATGTTTACATAGATAGAGGTCATAGGGTGAGTTGAATGTAAAACAAGAATTATATCAAAAAATAAAATTAAGAGGTGAGAATGAAATATATTGGGAGATGGAAAGGGGGAGTGATAGAACTGGGGTGGATTATCTGAAATAAACAAGGCAGGAGAAGGCTATTACAACAGAGGAAAAGAGCAGGAATGTGAAAGGGAAAGAGCCAACTTTACATTGATTTGGTTTAAAGAGGGAATAACACACACTCAATTGGGTATTTTACCCTACAGGAAAGTAGGGTGGAAGGGGATAAAAGGGAAGATCATAGAAGGGAGGACAAGTTGGGAGAGAGGGTAGTTAGAAGCAAAACTTTTGAAAAGGGATGGGGCAAAGGAGAAAATATAATAAATGAGGAGGTGGGATAGGATGGAAGGAAATATAGTTAACCTTTCACAATGTGACTACTATGGAAACTTTTGACATTACTACAGATGTATAATATATATTGTATTTCTTGTCTTGTCAATGGAGGTAGATGAGGAGGGGAGAAGGGTGAGAATATGGAACACAAAGTTTAAAAAAATGTTTAAAAATTGTTTTTTTCATTCAACCAGGACATAAGATATACAAACAATGGGGTATAGAATTCCATCTTGCCCTTTAAGAAAGTAAGAGGGAGCTAGGGTGGAATATAAGAGAAGGCATATTGGGTGAATGGATATTCATTATGCTTGCAATGTTGGAGTGGGTATGAGGGAGAGATGGGAAGAAAATATGTAACTCAAAATCATTGGGAAATTAATGTTTAAAACTCAAAATAAATTTTAAAAATGTTATTCTGAGAATGGATCAATACATTTGAAAGGGGTCTATGACATAAAAAAAAAATTGAGTAAAACCCCTCCAAATATAATGCATTTTAAAAGCCAGGTACTTGCATTTTATTTTGAAGTCAGTAGGGAAGTGTCAAAGATTGCTGAGCATGGTGTGGCATGATTAGGTTTTGGTTTTCTGAATCTTCTCTCAGTTGTGTAGAGTTTAGATGGAGAAAAGACAGAAGTAGAAAAACAAATAGTCTATTCAATATTGATGACAAGAGGTAGAGGAGCTGGCCTAGGAGAACTAGATAGTCAGGAAAGATGGAAGCAGGTGATGGCGACAGACGCAACCAGTCTTTGTAACTGATTGGATCTGGGGAGAGGAGAAGAGGGAGGACTTTAGAAAGATGGGGGGAAGTATGGTCTGAGTGCTCATACAGGGCTCTCTCTGCACACTGAAGACCCTTAATGATGGATGAATGTTAAATGGATGAGCAAAGTCTGTAATCTCAGGAATCTTTTCTCATTGGGTAAAGGACATCTTTTCTTTTCTTTTCTTTTTTTTCTTCCTTTTTTTTAACCATGAAGGGATACTTTTCCTAGACTGTTCATTGAAGTGAAGGACGAAAATATCTATTAATCAATCTCTGGGAATTTTCATGAAAGAAGGATTATGGTGATCTATTGAATAGAAGCTTCTATATTCTTCCTTTTCTTCCTCTTCAACTTCTCCTCTTCATTCTTCTCCTCCCCCTTCTCCTTCCACCTTTTTTCTATGATATATTGGCTTAAGTGCTGGTCTTGGAGTCATAGGCACTTAAGTTCCAATCCAACGTCTGACATTTAATAGCTCTATGATCCCATGGGATGTCTCTTGACTACCAGGAACCTCAGTCAACTCCACAGTACCTATCTGTTCACTCATAGATTGATGATGACCTTTTCTGGTAGAGTAAGTTCCCACATCAGAAATACCTTATCAGAAAAATCGCAAATTCTTCACATAACAACAATGTATTCCTTATCATCATTTTTGTCATCACCACAACCACCACTTAGAGGTTTGAGGAGAGAAAGGCACTTTGTCTTTGGCATGTTTTGGCATCTCTTCATCATCATCATCATCATCATCATCTTCATTCTGTTATATGTATTGGGGATTTTTACTCTAATAAAATTTCTAGGCATCAGGCGCACAAAATGAATATATACAGAGGTTATGCAATGAAATTATGATTTTCCAGGGTTCTTGATGAGCCAGTTGGATATCTAGCCCCAGAGACTGAAAGTCCAAGGTATCACCACAAGGAAAGCCATTCTGAGAATGAATAGTCACAGTTCTATGCCAAGAAAAGCCCATCTTCACCTGTGTAACCTTTTTAGTTTACCTATTGCATCAAATATTGGGGGCTGAAAGGACCACAGATATCTTCAAAGCCTATGAGAAAACTGAGGAGAAAGTCACTTCCATTATTTATGCTTATGTTGGAACATCACTGGATCTGACAGGTTTTTCATGAACATTCAAAACAATGACTTTTTTGGCATCTGAGGGACAATGATAGGTCATGTAGGTCTTCTTCAGGATGAGACCACATTTCATTTCCATTGAGAGATAGTCTAATCCTTCTGACTATGAAGCAAGGCTTTCAATCCTCTTTTTTTCTCCCAGGGTCCAGAGTCATCCACAAGGCTTGAGGTAGAGAGAAGGAAATCTGTTTAAATGACTATTTCTTGAATGAGTCTGTTTTCTAGGTTTCTCCTGCTGCCTTGGCTGTAAGCACAAACTTCATCAATCAGATGAGAATTTTGTATCCCTTTTTGCTCATGGTTCCATTGTGTAGAAGACTTGTCATTTCCTATTGAACTTTATTACTTTGTCTTCTTTAACCACCAGAGTACCTCCCTTTCAGGAATCCAATTGGCAAAGAGCCCAAGGAGGGCTTTCAGGAATGGAAAGTTTACTGAAGAGGACAGTGAGGTGAGAAGATGATAAGGACATTTTTAAGGGTCAATGGGAAGCCTTGAGGTCATAGCCTAGGGGAATGATTAAGTCCCCTCAACTGAACTTGGTATTCATTCTTTCTGGCATGAGTCAGATCCTTGGGGCGAAGTGTGTTAGATGTTTCAGATTCCTGAGGGTCTACTCAATGGCATCCAAAAGACAGAATTCTAACAGTCAAAACATATAGTCTCTTGGATCATAGGACCATAGGAGTGACAGCTTTGGTGAAACATAAAAAGAGTTAGCTAGTATAATTCTTCCATTTTTGCAAAGAAAGAAGGAAGTCTAGAAGTTGAGTGACTTGGGTAAAATCATACGTATAGTATGTAAAAGAGACAGGATTCAAATTGATGTCCTTTTAAAGCAAATAGGCTAACCCATGCCTGAATAGTTTCTACTCTCCGACCACCTCAATGTATACAATATAGGTATATATAGGTCAATACGTGTGTGCGTGCGTGTAACATAGTAACCACATAGTAACCACATTTTCTCTGAATCGCAGAGAAAACTAGTGCTCTAGAACAGTGATCTCCAAAGTAGGGACTAGAGACCTTGGATACCATGAGTTGACCCCAAGGATTGCCCAGTCAGTTCAATGAACAGGCAGTCAGAAAAGCCCAAGTACTAATCTAGTCATAGACACAAGCTAGGTAGCCCTGGACAAATCACTTGACTACCAACTTGCCTTAATTTCCTCAACTATAAAATGAAGATAGTTAGAATACCTAATTCCTAGATTTGTAAGAGGCCAAGTGAGATGATATAATATCCTGTCCTATACTCAAAATGCAGTCATGGGACTTCTCTCCAACTAAGGACATATAGTCTTGTCCACTCATTCTCTACTCACCCGATCCCCTTTCTCCTCAGTTGAAGTTCCCAAATGCCCCTCTTCTGAGACAGATATCAGTCCCTATGGGTAATTATAACTTAATCACTCCTCAGTTTCTCACAACAATTTTTGCAGTAGTAACACTGAGAAACTCCCATTGCTCCTCAGCATGTCCAAACTCCTCTGTGGCTGTGTTTGGCACCTCTCAGACCCCAGGACCTCTTCTCTCACTTCTGAGTAAAAATCCTGTCACTTGCCCTTTCATTTTGGGTGGGACTGAATGATTTATATTAGCCGAGCAGGCCTAGAGAGTGTGCAAATGATTGTAGGTCTCATTACATTGCCTTCCTCCCTTGTCTAAATGCCTCTAATACTTGTTGGGGGTCCATCATCCCTCCAATCACTGGGTCATTTCCAATATCTCCACCTTCCTCATCTCACCCATTCCATTATCTGCCCAAACTGGTCATTTCTGTCGCCACAGTTCCTCTGCCTGTACCCTTCCCTCAAGGTACCTTTCCACACTGCTACTAGGTAAAGCCTTGATTGCCTCTTACCTGTATACCCTGTAGAATGATTGACTTACCTCAAATCTCTATGTAAATCTTCTTCTGTTAGCATAGGTCTGAGGGTGTGACTCCCCTTTTCAACAACTGTATTGGTTCCTGATTGCCAATAGCAATTTCATTTTCATCACGTGCTCTTTAAAAAAGAAGAATGCATGTTTTATGGTGTACATAATTACTAGTAAATTAGTGTGGACATATAATTTATACACAAGTAAATGTACTCATATTATGGGAACATACTTAAAATTATTTTTACTAATATGGTTAGTAAACTCCATTACTAAAAAAAGTTTTGAAGTCTTAGTGAACAAAATGAGATGATGTATTTCTAAAATTGTTCCACTTTACCCCAGATGTGAAATTTTATGCTTTTTATAGAATGTCAAGGGCTAAGTGGCTCAATGGATAGAGTATTTGGCCTGGAGTTAGGAAGTCCTGATTTCAAATCTGGCCTCAGACACTAGCTGTACAACCCTGGGCAAGTTCCTTAACCTTGTTTGCCTCTATTACCTCCTCTGAAAAATGATCCAGAGATGGAAATGGTAAACCACTCTAGTGTCTTTGGGAGAAAACCAAAAGAGGCCATGAAGACTCAGACATGACTGAAACAATTGAAGAATAACATAGAATAACATAGAATATCATGACTGGAAGAGACCTTAACAGATAAAATGTTATATTTCATAATCTTAGTTATATCTTATTCTATTCGACAAAGGATCTTTTAACCTTTGTTCACGGATCTCCAGTGAGAGGAAAATCTCTCCCTCTCAAGGTAGACCATTCCATTTTGGGATACCTTTAATTTTTAGGGAGATTATTTTTATCTCCACACGAATTTTATCTCTGTCCAATCTTCCCCCCCCCCCTTGCATTTCTCTCTTGCATCTGCTAGAATAGTGTAGAAAGCTAGGCTGTGAATCAAGAAGGCTCAAGTTCAAATTTGACCTCAGATACTTAATAGCCAGGTGATCCGGAGTAAGTCACTTAACTAAACTCAGTTTGCTTCAATTTCTTTAACTGTAAAGTGAGAATAGTAATAGCCACACCTACCTGACATTGTTGTTGTGAGGATCAAATAAGATTGTAGAACAAAACAAAAGGAAAGAGAACAACAACAAACCCCCAGCACAACTCACTTATATTGGGCGCTGCCCAAGTGCTTATTCCCTCCTCTCCCTCCCTTCTTTCCCTTCTTCTTCCTCTTCTTGTCCAAACTGAAGAATTCTAACCTCTCTTCTATGATACAGACCCCAAACGCTGAGCACAGCTAGTGTATCCTACCCTGTCTCTTCCACCTACTTACTCTTCTCTTTTTGAGGCTACAACACCATTCCCTTCAGTTGATTCTCATATGCTATCAACTCAAGGCACTTCATCATCCTGCCTAGCCTCCTTCCAGAAATGTCCTCACAAAACTGGGGCCCAGAATTGAACATAATAGTTCAGTTGTAGTCTGCTAAGGGTAGAGTAGAATGGGACTACCAGATTCCCAGTGTTGAGCACTATGCTCTGTGCTCTTCATTCTGATCAAGATCACATTACTTTTCTTGATGGTTATACTCTACTCTTGATTAACTAGTACCTGTCAGCATGCTAAAACCCCCACATTTTATAGATAACCCAGTACTCATTCATTATTCATCTTATACTCATGAAATTGATTTTTAAGAGAAATAAAATCCTTTACATTTATGCCCATTTAATTTTATCTTATTAAATTTAACCCCATGTTGTAGGCCCTTCAAGATGTTTGTGAATTCTAAGCCTATCACACAATGTAGTTGAACAGCATGAGGGACATCATCTAACCACATATTAAAGGATTTGTGGGAACCAGTGAAATAGAACTAGAAAAGAAGCTCAGGAAAGTTAATATTGACTTATTCCAAACAATAACCTTTTTAAAGCACTGAGTGCCAGGCACCATATTGAGCACTGAAAGTTACTAGCACTTTCTGAGTCTCATTTTCCTCGTTTTTATATTAAGTAAATTGGACTGGATGATATCTAAGGGGTATCTTAACATTGTGGCCTGGATTCAAGTACTACATCTACAACTTCTTATCCCTATGGTCTTAGAAAAGTCAGGTTTCTCTAAGCCTCAGTTCCTATATTTATAAAGTGAATATTGTACCACCTATTGTGGGGGCCTGTTGTGAGGTTTATATAAAGTGGTGTACATGAAGCCATTGACAAATGGTTGTCTTTATTGACAGAGAGACAGAAACAGAGCCAGAAATAAACAGATAGTCAGACACAAGGAAGCACAGGGAGAGAGAAAAAGATAGAGACACAGAGAGACAGAGATAGAGAGACCCACTCAGGACCCCACAGTTTACAAGTGTCTGAAGAAGGATTTGAACCTGTGTCTTGCTAACTTTATGTTTAGCATTCTATTCTCTACCCTCCTCTACCATTTGGATGCCATTTGACAAGTATCTTGAATATTGTTATGTCAAACAATTAATCAACAGTATTTATGAAGAACTGGACTACATGGAAGGTATGGTGCTAAATGGTAGATACAAACAAAGGTCAAGGCATCACTTTCTTCCAAGAAAATCCCAGTTTTAAAAATTAATTAATTAATTAATTTTCTTGTAGACATCATTCATTTCCACTAGATTTTGAGTTACAAATTTCCTCCCCATTCTTCCCCTACCTAACACCTCAAAAAAGCCATCCTACCATATAAACCCCCCCAATCTGCTCTCTCCTATGTCCTCCCCCTCACCCCTCTGACTTTCTGGTAGGGCAGGATGGATCTCCCTACCGCAGTGCCTGTATAGCTTAATTCCCAGTTGGATGCAGTTGATAATAATAATAATAATAATAATAATAATAATAATAATAATAATAATAATGATAATAATACTAATAATAATATATTTAATCTTTGATTATAGAACTTCAAATTCTAGATTCTTTTTCTTCTTCCCTCATCACCCACCCCCACTGGAAGGACAAGCAATTCAATACAGGGTGTTCATGTGTAATTATACAGAAGATCTCCACAGTGGACATGTTGTAAGAAACTGCTTATATGTCCCTCCTTCCTATCCCCACCCTGTTCTATTCTCTACCCTGTCTCTGTCCCTTTACATAAGTGTGTACTTCCAGCAACCCTCCCTCCCCATCATCCCACCTCTCATCCCCATTGCCCCTACTCTCCTGTGTGGCAAGATACCCAGTTTAGAGTTTATGTCATTCCTTCCAAAAGCCAAATTCAGTGAGAATAAGGTTGACCCTTTCCCTTTTACCTTCCTGTTCTTCCCCTCCATTGTAACAATTGCCTCTTTTTTATGAGATAATTAACCCCATTCTGTCTCTCTCAGTCTCCTCTCATACTAATCCTCTCCCACCTCAGAATTTACCTTTTAAAGTATCATCTCTTCCTATTCAATTGATTCTGTGCCCTCTATGTAAACATATACATATACTCAGGTATGTATTCATACATATATATAAACACTCCTATATGGACATTTGTATTTGTATACTTATATATACATTTGTTTTCCCTTCACATATTCTAATACTGAGAAAAGTTTCATAAGTTACTATTATCATTTTTCCATGTTGGCATGTGAATAGTTCAACTTTGATAAATTCCTTATGATTTTTTCCCCATGTTTACCTTCTCATACTTCTTGTGTTTGAATGTCAAATTTTCTGGTCAGTTCTGTATTTTTATTTTTCAGCAAGAATACTTGGAAATCCTCCACCTCATTGAATGACCATATTTTCCTCAGAACATTATACTCAGCTTTGCTGGGTAGGTGATCCTTGGTTTTAATCGTAGTTCCCTTGATTGTGGAATATCATATTCCAGGGTCTTTTATCCGTTAATGTAGAAACTGCTAGATCCTAGGTTATCCTAATTGTGTTTCCACAGTATTCAAATTGTTTCTTCTTGGCAGCTTGTAATACTTTCTCCTTGATCTGGGGACTCTGAAACCTGACTATGACATTCCTAGGATGTGTCTTTGGGGATCTTTTTCAAGAAGTGATTGGTAAATTCTTTTAAGTTCTATTTTGTCTTCTTGTTTTCAAATATCAGGGCAATTTTCCTATTTTCCTGGAGAATTTCTTGAAGGATGCTTTCTTGATTCTTTTTTTTTGTCATGGATTTCAGGTAGTCAAATAAATTTTAAATTGTCTCTTCTGGATCTATTTTCCAGGACAGTGGTTCTTTCAAGGAAATATTTCACATTGCCTTCTATTTTTTTCATTTGTTTGGATCTGTTTAATAATATCTTGATTTCTCAAAAAGTCATTTGCTTCCATTTGTTCCACTCTAACTCTGAAGGAATTATTCTCCTCAGTGAGCTTTTGAGATTCTTTTTCCATCTTGCAAATTCAACTTTTTAAGGCATTTTTCTCCTCATTGGCTTTTTGGGTCTCTTTTGCAATTTGAATTAATCTATTTTTAAGGTATAATTTTCTTCAATCAGGTCGTTGGCTCATGATTTTCTTACATCATTCTCAATTCTCTTCCCAATTTTTCCTCCACATTTCTTATTTGGTTTTCAAAATCCTTCTTAAGCTGATCTATGGCTTGTAGAAAGTTGTCATGTTTCTTGGAAGCTTTTGGTGTGGGGCCTCGTACTGTGTTGTTTTCTTCCTCCCATTCCACTCCTTTATGCCCTTTGCCCCAAAAAAGAATCCAAATTTCTGTTGCTGTTCTTTTTTTTTAATTTTAATTTATTTTCTTGGTTACATCATGCATTTCCACAAGGTTTTGAGTT
>CM053595.1:318339190-318374809 GCA_028646575.1 Pseudocheirus occidentalis
CTGGTCATGGGTTTCAGGTAGACCAATAATTTTCAGATTGTCTCACCTGGATCTATTTTCCAAGTCAGTGGTTTTTTCAAGGAGATATTTCACACTGCTTTCTATTTTTCATTTCTTTATAACTGTTTAATAGTATCTTGGTTTCTCATAAAGTCATTAGCTTCCATTTTCTCCAGTCTAATTCTGAAGGAATTATTCTCTTCAGAATGCTTTTGACACTTTTTCTCCATCTGGCAAATTTGATTTTTTAAGGCTTTCTTCTCCTCATTGGCTTTCTGGGCCTCTTTTGCCATTTGAGTTAAACTATTTTTTAAAGTGTTGTTTCTTCAGTCAGGTTGTTGACTCTCTTTTCATGGTTTTCTCGCATCATTCTCATTTCTCTTCCCAGTTTTTCCTCCACTTCTCATATTTGTTTTTCAAAGTCCTTTTTCAGATTATTGATAGCTACTAGGTATTCTTCAAGTGTCTTGGAAGCATTTGATTAGGGAGTTCTGACTGTGTTGTCTTCCTCCCATTCCATGCTTTGATCCTTTTTGTCCACAAAAAAGGATTCTAGAGTTTTATTGCTGTTCTTATTTTGCTTCCTTTTCCTCACGTTGACCAGTCAATTAATTGGTTGTTTTTTTTTAGCTTTGTATAACTCTGCTTGCAGAGGTGAAATCTCTGTTCCAAATCGCTGGGTTTTTCTCAGCTGTGGAGCTATTAGGGGGGGTGTTACAGCATCCCCTAGCTTTGGCTTGCTGAAAACGCTCCCCAGGACCACCATCCAGAGACCACAATGTGGATCCAGGCCGCTCAATGCAAAAGCACTTGGCCCTGATCAATCGACTCAGCCCCCCTGTGGGATCCACAGGCCAGGGGCTCTGAAGCAGCCCAGTGGGGGCATCTGCTGGTTACAGCAGTTTCTGCCTTCCCCCACTGCTTTTTTGCCCTGGGGTTAGATTGGGTGGACTGCTTTTCCTCCCCCAAATTTAGCTTGAAAGCTTCACTTACTTTCACTAACCTTTAATCCTGGCTTAGTAGATGTGAAGATTTCTCCAGGTGCTTTAGATCTTCTCTGAAGTAGACTCACACAGGTGCTTGGGCGGCTTGGCTCCTCTCCACCGGCCTGGAGTCTGGTCATATGGAGGTTTTCCCCTGAACTCCTGTGGTTTGAGCCCCTCCTGCCTAGCTGCCTTTCTTTATTCCCTATTTTTCTCACCTTGGTAGATGTGCAGTTGCTGGAGGGTGTAAATCTTCTCTCCTGTAGTCTGGCTGTGGTGGCTTGTCTTGGCTCTTTCCTACCACCCCGGGGCCTGGCTGAGGGTTTTGGTTTCAGGTTGGCCTCTGCTGGCGTCCTGCCGCGATGATCCCCTCCTGCCAAGCTGCCTTCCATGAAATGTGTTTTCTGTAATTTTTGAGTTTGAGAGTACTACAGTTTGTCCAGAGTCATATTTTTACGGGTGTTTAGGGTGGCTGCGTTGGAGCTGTGGGACCCTGCTGCTTCTCCCTGTTGCTGTTCTTACTTTGCTTCCTTGCCTGCTCATGTTGCCAGTGAATTACTTGATTTTTTTTAGGTCTGTGGAACTCTGCTTCCAGAGGGGAAAGCTCAGCCTCAAATCAGTGGGTTTTTGCAGCTGCCAGAGCTATTAGGTGGTTGCTACAGCCCCCACCAGCTTTGGCTCACTGAAACGCACCCCAGGACCACCACCCAAGTCCGTGATCCAGATCCAGGCCATTCAACACAAGAGCACTTAGCTTCTGAATGATTGCTTGGCCGCGCTGCAGTCTGAAGGCCAGGAGCTTCTGAAGCAGCCATGTTGAAGTGGCTGCAGGGCCACCACTTCTGCTGCTTCCTTGACCTGGGAGCAATTTGGCTGCACTACTTTTCTCCCCCAAATTATCTGAGTTCCACTGACCTTTCACTTTGCCCATGTTACTTATGGTAGATAAGTCTGGAAACTGCCATAGCTACCACTGATATACTCTCCTGAAGTCTCCTCCTGTGGCTTGTTCTGGCTGCTCTAGGGTCAAGCCACAGTTTCAGGCTGGGCTAGTTTTGGGTCTCAGCATGCTGTGATGAGCCCTTCCTGCTGAGTTCCCTTCAGTGGGAGATGTGGGGGTTTTGTATTTCTGGGGAGTTTTGGAGCCCTAAAATTTGTTTAGAGTCTTATTTTATGGGTATTTGAGATGGCTATGTGGGAGCTGTGGAACCTTGTTGTATCTATACTGCCATCTTGGCTCCACTCCCCAAGAAGATCCCATTTCAATGGATAAAACAGGGTCTGGATTTGCTCTCTTTGGCCCCGGATGTCAGAATGAGGAGCACTGGGTGAAAGTTGCAAAGAGATGGAAGGAGGCTTGACATGAAGAAAACCTTAACAATGAGATATGTCTAAGAATGGAAAGGGATGCATTAGAGGCTGCTGGCTACTACTCCCTGGAGGTCTGTAAGGAGAGGTCACCTGGACACTTTTCTCCAAGGTAGCAGAGAAAAGTCTTGTTTGTGTATGGACTAGAGGAGTTGATCACTGAGGTTACTCCCCACTCTGTACTTCTGAGACTCTATGAATTGTCTAGAAAGGACAATAAGTGAGATTATAATCTAGGCCTTCCTGACTCTATGTCTCATGATCTCCATTAGGCATCTTGACTCTCAGGGAGAGGTATGAGTGTTAGGGCCCATAGTTCAGGTGGAATGGATCCTTAAAGATTGATTAACACTCTGGGGAACAGTAACTCTTTGCCAGCATTGTCTGGCCCATGACTCTTTTTTGCTTTAGGGTCACCCTTTAGGGTTGAGATCTAGCAGGGTCATTCTTTGTGTCTGAGCAGAATCAGCTCAAAGAGTGAAGATGAGGCATCCATCCAAATGAGGGATCATGTAAACCCTGGCCAGAGAGGTGCCAGGATCAAGTGGGAGTGTGGGGGCAGAGCCCTAGAAAAAAATGGACAGAAAAGACTGCTGGGGTGTCTCAAGGTCCTGACTCTTGATTCCAAGGCATCTTCACCACAGACTCTCAATAAGTAAACTGGCTGGGCGGCTAGGTGGCGCAGTGAATAGAGCACTGGCCCCTTAGTCAGGAGTACCTGAGTTCAAATCCGGCCTCAGACACTTAACACATACACACAAAAAAACTAGCCGTGTGACCTTGGGCAAGTCACTTAACCCCAACTGCCCTCCCCCCCAAAAAAAATGCAAAAAAAAAATAAGTAAACTGGCTACCAGCACAGAGAATCACTCCCCCATTAACTGAAGCAGTCAAAACATACAGATAAAATGACTAGAGTGGATCAAATTCATGGAAGCCCATGGAAGAGGCCACCTAAACTTGGCTGGAGTTAGGATGCCCCATGGCCCAGCTCCCTTCAATTTCTTTCAGACCACATTGGTAGTTCTGGGTCCAGTTCTGGGCTCCACATTCTAGAAAGGGCATTGAGAACATGAAGGGTGATTTGGGAGGAAGATTGATGAAGGGAATTGAAATTATGATCAGTTATAGGAATGTGGGGGCATTTATTCCAGAGAAAAGAAGACATGGACAACATTTGATGACTCTCTTGAAATATCTGAAGGGTTAACATTAAAAAGAAAAAAAAATATATATATATATATATTTTTTTTTCTTGACCATCAAGGGAAACCTGAGGAACAAAGTAGCTGAAAGTTATGGAGAAGCTAGCATTTGCTGGAAAAGGACCAACTTTGATCTGTCCCAAAATGAAATGGGCAGTCTTGGGAGTTTATGGATTCTCCCCCAAATGATGTATTCAATCAATGGCTAGATGTCTACTTTTGGGGTATGATCTGCCTGTTTATGAGCCTATCTATCGATCTATCATCTATCTATCTATCTATCTATCTATCTATCTATCTATCTATCTATCTATCTATCTATCTATCTATTTATCTGTCTCCTATCCATCTTTTCCAAAGCAATATAGACATAATCTTACACTATCTTTTAAATGTCAATCTTTCATTATCTATTGTTGTGAGATTTCTTCACATATTTGATTCATACATTTCTTCAAATTCATAACATCAAAATGGAAGTAATTATATTTCCATCAAATTCTATCCATCTTCCAAATTTCCTATTTTTGTTTCAGGCACTAACGTGTTTTAAATTGCCGAGGTTTGATCTCTAAGTGTAGTCCTTGTCTCTTTACTCTCCCCTAAACTTCACTTTGATTAGTTATCAGACTTTATTATCCTGTCTCTACATCTGGCCATCTGGCCCTTTTTTTTCCATGAAAAAACTCCATCCCAGTTCAAGCCCTCAATCTCCTCTTACCTGAACTAATTCAATAACCTACAACTGGGCCTCTAGCTTTCATCATCTTCCCTCTCCAAAACATCTTCCACACATCTGACAAATTATTATTCCTCAAACACAGTTTGGACCATTTTGCCTTCTGCTCAAAATGTTCCATGTTCCTATGATCAAGTAGTCTTCTGTCTTTGGCTATTAGCCCCTGACACCTACTCTTCCAGGTTGACTTCATATATTCACCTTCCTGCACTCTCCACTCTTGGTAGCATGCCCTAGAAATTGTTTTCCATACCCATGATTCCATTTATGAACTCCATGATTTTGTCTTAGTGGGCCTTCCTTCCTGTAAACTGTAAAACATTCATACTCTACCAGCACCTTAGAGAAGCCTTCCTTCAATGCAATTAAAAGCACTACCTCCTAAACAATGGATTTCTTGATCCTTTTATTCATCAAATTTTCCCTCTTTTTAATAGCTGTGTGTCAGAGTCAACCAGATCACTTGGAGTTAGGAGGACCTTAGTTCAAATCCAGCCTCAGAAACTTAACACTTACTAGCCATGTGACCTTGAGCAAGTCACTTAATACCAATTGGCCTGCCTTCCCCCTCTCCAAAAAAGAAAATAATAACTGTGTTGCTTTTCGGAGATTTGGCCATTTACTTACATCTCTGCTCTATCATTTCTTAAGCCAACTTTAAGTTCCATAAAAGAAATAACTGTTTTGTTATTTCCTTAATGTACCCAATACCTCTCATCATGATTTGTACAGAGTATGCAATTTGTACACACTTGCTGAATTAAATTTCATTCTATTAGACTGATGTAGGGAGATTTTTGTCCAGGTAGAGTTTGAACTAGAATTTCCATCTCTGAGAATCTGTGTTCAGGTATGTGGAGTGAGGTCAAGGTCCCTCACAGAAGGAAGCCCTGGCTGGAACCAAGCTGGACATCGTGTGGAGTAATACTGGGCCTCCACATTAAGAAACTCGTTGGACAATTGCTTTCCTGTCATTCCTAGACTCTGTATAAACACAGATTGAGTCTGCTTTTTCCCATCCTACTTCTCATACACTGTTTTGGCTCCAGGTATCTTCAAATGAATAAACTGGGTCAAGTGAAGGGTAGATCGCTGCAGTCTGTTGGAGAAAAGTTAATCCCGGTGCCAAGATAAGAAAGCGATTTTTCCTGGGGAGCGAGCCAATGTCACTATCTTTGCTTACAGGGATTTGGCCAATAATTATAGCAGAACTGTGAAATATCATGTCTCTTCCCCCTCCAGCTGGCAGAGAGTTGAGGGCCACATCTGTTAAATATTTATCAGTAGCTCATACTAGTTTATCTCCATTTCAACTTTCTGTATCTATCACCACCACGCGGATGCCACTGAACTAGAAAATTGCTGGCTTAACTTTGATTTTTCTGATCAAGGTTGGAAGGAAGAATTAGGATAGGACTGGCCCTTCTCTCCCAATGGAAAGGACCATGAGGATAGAATAGTCTACTTAGAGAGTCAGAGAATGTCAGAGCTCTCAGAAAGGTGTTCCAACTTAGAATAGAGAACTCTAGAGTGAAGAGGGGCCTAAAGAGATAGAACAAGGAATATAGGATCTGAGAAGGGCCTTAGAACAGACAAGTAAGATCAGGGAAAGAGATGACAATGTGAATGCTGTTGGACTTGTTCTGGAAGAGGACCGGTGACATCCCTGCATGATGCCTTGACTTGTAAGTGAATTGGGTTGAAGTGAGCCTGAGTTGTGCAAAGCCATCAGCTTCACTATCTCCTCCAGAGTCACTGCAGTCCAATGGCCAGACAAAGGACAAGGCAAGAGTCAAGATGCCTGACTGTGGCCCAGGGTACAGTGGGTCATCTAGACTTTTGCAGATTAAGGTCTTTCCCAGGTTTAATTTGTCACCCCTATCTCTTCACTCTACTAGTACTCTACATTCACTCATAGTAGAATGACAAGCTCACTTAGAATGAAAAATTCCAAACCAGAAATGTCCTCATTAAAATTTAAGCCCCCTGAGATCAAGAACTATCTTGGCTTTTGTATTTCTATGCTCAGTGCTTTACATAGCAATTTGCATATAGAAAGCACTTAAGAATTTTCCTTTCTCCTTCATTAGCATTTTCTTTCTTCCTTTACTCATTTCTCTCTTTCCCTTCCTTTCTCTCTCCTTCCCATCTTCCCTTCTCTTTCTTCTTTTCATTCCTTCCCTCTTTCCCTTTCTCCTTTCCTCCTTTCCCCCCTTCTTTCCCTTCCAGCCTTCCTCTCTCCCTCCATTAAAATTGAACACAATATCAGAGATCCAAAATAACTAAAAATGATAGCAGAGATCATTAATAGAAGCTAGAGAAGATGTCAGAGCATATAACATAAAAAATCGGAGCCTCAAAGGAACTGAACTAGGGACTATTGGAGTTACTGGGGGTGGATGGGAGGGATTGTGCCAACAAATGCCGGGGGTGAGAAGCATTCTAGAACACAGGTCAGTGTATAGAGGGGCTTGCAGAAAACACATAGTGTTAGGTCTGGAAGGCTCCCTAGGACAGAAAAGAGCTCAGGCAGGAGATGGATAGAACTTTATAACATGTAGCTGCTAAATAGACAGAAGTTCAACTCAAATAGAAAGGGATCCCTATGGGTGGTTATTGACTTAGAAAACCACAAATCCACATTATTTATGTTGTATTGGATTTTTATTTATTTTCTTAAATATTTCCCAATTCCCTTTTAATCTAGTTCTGTGCCACCTCTAGTCTAACATTTCTGATCTAAAGCAGAGTCCTGGTGAGTCAGACAGAAAACAAACAAACAAAGGAACAACAAAATGACAACATTTATTCTATGCTTAGCACCAGCCAAATGCTGTGCTAAGTGTTAGAAGTAGAAATATAAGCCCAAAAGAAAAGCCCCTCCTCTCAAGGAATTTACATTCTAATGGGGAAAGACTGAACAGAAACATAGAGATGTTCTTTTAGCCTTGAAGGCTGAGTTCAAATCTTGCCTTACATATTTACTAGCTCTATGACCCTGCTACAATCACTAACCACTCTAAACTTCAGTCTCTTCCTCTGGAAAATGGAGATTATGATAAACACCTGTCTCATAGTGTTGTGAGAGGCAAATGATAGAGCCTATGTAAAGTACTTTGTAAACCTTAAAGCTCTAATTAGATAGTAGGTATTAAAGCTTTATTTTTGTATGGCTGCTTCCTACCCAGGATACATTTTTTGTTGTTGTTCAGTCACTTCAGTCACGTCCAACTCTTCATGACCCTCTTTGGTGTTTTCTTGACAGAGATACTAGACTGGTTTGCCATTTGCTCCTCATTTTACAGATAAGGAAACTGAGGCAAAGAGGATTCTGTTACTTGCCCAGGTTCACATAGTTATTAAGTGTCAGAAGCCAGATTTGTACTTGGGAAGATCAGTCTTCCTTGTTTTAGGGCTAACCCCTTATTCACTATGCCACATACCCGCCCATTGGACACCTCCGATTTCCATTAATATTGACACATTCTAATCATACACTTTCAAAAGAATATAAACCTTTCAATGTGAGCACCAGTTTCATTTTGGCCTCTGCATTTTTAGGACCCGGCAGAAAACAGAGCAGGTGGGAAATAAATGCTCAGTCAATGGACCAATGGACCAATGGACCTATTTACTGATTTTTTTTTCTTAATGAAATAGCATTTCCCCCATTCTGCCTTGAATATGTCACTTTAGAACAGTAAGGAACAGAATATTGGGGATCTTAGTATTTGAGCTACTGAACAGATCTTTTGAATAGAAAACTTGTTTCTTAGCTAATTTATGCTTTCCAATATAGGGTTAGGGGATTTCTAACTCTCCTAAGTGGTAACTTATGAAGAGAGAAAGCTGGCAAGAGGCCAAGGCCTCTCCTGCAGCAACAAGCCTGAGTTTCCTGTGAATTTTCCAGACTTTAAATATAATTGGTCTGGCTCCCAATGGGATTATCTGGAGGCTCCATCAATACCCCAACCAAGGCTCTCCCTCCCTACACTAAAACTCAGCCTACACGCATCCTGGCAAATCAGCACACTTGCTAAAGGAACAACCATATTTCTTCAATCTGTCCCCCAAGATGACTCAGATCCTTGTTTTCCTGTCTTGCCAGCTTCTCCCAGAAATGAGAGTGTGGCTCATGGAATGAGCAGGGATTTCAGAGGTAGGGTGGGGATAGAGCCTTGGACTTGGAATGTTCTACTCATCAACAGACCTGGATTCCAGCCACTCGTCTACCATACTCGGTTTAGTATCTAGATCTATCACTTTAATGGCCAAAATATTCCAGTCATCCTGGAGAGACAGAGGGAGAAGTAGATACAGATTTGTGCTTAGGAAGACCAAGATTCAAATCCTGCCTTAGACATATTCAGCATTAGATATATAAGGGGTTACATCTCTCTAAGTCTCAGTTGTATGATCTTAAAAATGGGTTTAAAAATTCCACCTATCTCATTATGTTGTGAGGATCAAATGAGGCAGTGTGTGTGTGTGTGTGTGTAAAATTGAGGCAATATGTGTGTACAACACAAACACACACATATATACTTATGTATATATATGTTGCAGACTTTAAAGTCCTTTGTCAATAACTATTATCACTGTTTCCTTTGTCCTTAATTCGAGATTCTGTGAAATGGGGATAGTTCAGTTCAGCAGGTATTTTTCTGGTGCCAGGGTCTGCCCCTGTTGATGGACACATAAATATAAACCTGAAAATCAACTCTCTCCCCACGCCACCTAAATCAATCAAGGAGCTTGCAAACACCTGGAGAGAAGCAAATTGGAGTTCTATGAATATTAAATGCAGAGGAGTTGAGGACGGGGTATAGAGAAGGTGCTAACAAGTGAACAGATAAGTTGGAGCTTTTAGTAAGAGATGACCCCCAAATCAAACTTTGAGGGGAAGGCAGGATTGCAGAAAGCTGAGCTGAGAATGGAGAACATTCCAGGCATGAAGAGAAATGAATGTCACACACAGGGAACAGAAAGTGGCCCATGTGGGGAGGAACAAAGTAAGTGTGTGTATATGGAGGCAATATGAAATAACTCTGTAATGCTAGACCTGAGATAGAATGTGAAGGACTTTAAATGTTAGACAAGAATGTTTGATTTTTACGCCAGAGGCAACTGGGAGCCAGTGAAGATTCTTGAGAAGGAGAATGAAATAGCCATACCTCTGCTTTAGAAATATCAATTTAGTAGTTCCAAAGAGAAAGAATGGAATAAAGAAAATGCAAAGAGGGAGACCAGTCAGGAAGCTACTGAAATGATGAAAACATAACATGATAATGCTTATTGATCATTCCTGAACTAGTAGAGGGTAAGGCCACAGAAGTTGAGAAAAAGAGATGAGGGAGATTGTCAAAGGGGTCAAATTGACAAGATTTGTTCAAGGGTGGTCGTATAAATGATACTAGGAAGGGAGGAGAGATACGGCTGATTCCAAGACGTAAATGTAGAAGATAAAATGAATTAGGATGCCACCAAAAATGAAGAAGGTAGAAGAAGGATGGGTTTAAGGGGAAATAGAATGGGTTCAGTTTAGGAAATGTCGAGCTAGAGACACCCATAAGATGTAGGGATGGAAATATCCAGCATGCAACTGGAGGTATATGACTGGAGTGCAGAAGAGATGAGTGCTGGATTCAGAGTTGGGAGTCATCTATTTAGTGCAAATAATTGAATCCATCATACTTGATGAGATGGCTATGACTGAGGGCATACAAAACAAAGAAGAAAATGCAGCTCCTAGCCCTGATGTCCATCCATCCAGTGACCAAGGCACAGATAATCATCCTAGTAAAGAGTTTGGGAAGAAAAAAGGAACAAAATAAGATCATATTATTATAACTTCAAACCTTTGGGCGTGTCAGGTCCAACCTCCTCATTTTCATGAGAGGAAACAGACACTCAGAAAAATTAGGCAATTTGCCTGGAGTCAGTAAGTGTCAGAGAAAGGCTCTGAACCTATGCCTTCCTGACTCCGAGTCCAACACTGTCCTTAAATTAAATGTTAAACCAAGCTGTGATGCTCAAATGCATAGCGGAAAAAGACCAAATGGGAAAGTGGAAACCTTATGGAGGAGAGATTTTCCAAGAAAAGGGGATTTTTGATCTGGTGAAAAAAATTAAGAGAAATAGGTTAAAAAAGAATGAGAAAAGGCCCTTGGATTTAGGAATGAAGTGAAGTCATTTTTCAGTCATGTCTGACTCTTTGTGAATCCATTTGGTGTTTTCTTGACTAAAAACATATTGGAGAGGTATGTCTTTTCCCAATCATTTTACAGATGAGTAAACTGAGGTAAATAGGTATAAGTGAATTGCCCGGGGTTATATTGACCATAATTGTCTGAGGCCAGATTTGAATTCATGAAAATAAGTCTTCCTGGTTTCAAGCCCATTGCTCTATCCACTGTGCCACCTTGCTACCTAGGAACAAAGAAATGATTGTTATTTTGGAGGCACTTCAAGAGGTCAGAAGCCAAACTAAGAAGAGTTCAGAAATGAATGAGATGAGGAAGCAGAAATAATGAAGCAGCATAATCTTACCTAGTAATTTTCTAAAGAATGGATGATGATGTGTAGGAGAATAGGTTGATGGATGACAGAAGCCAATGGATTTTTCATATTTATAGGCATCAGAGAAGGAAGCAGTGTATGTGTGTATGTGTTGGGGCAGGGGGGAGAGAGAGAACTTGAATATTAGAGAGAGAAGGGAGAATTCTAGGGACAAATTAATGGGAGGTTTAGGAATGGGATTATGGGTTTGAGGAGAGGAGTCTGTCTGAGTAGAGATGAAGCAGCCACAGGGGAGAGTACAAGAGAGAATTAGAGGTCATATACTCTCACTATTTAACTAATAGAATGTTGCAAGGAGTTTGTAAATGTGACATCCCTATATCAGTGGGAATTGTTGATCACCCTTAATTCAGTGTGGGGGAGAGGGTGTGATGTGTGCAGGGAGGCGGGGGAGGAGTGAGGCAAGTCCTGGAACCTTTCCGTTTCCGAGCCTCTAGTTCATCTTGAATGAGAGCTGGTCTCTCGGGTCCCTCTGGCTAGCTCCAGCATTGTAATATCTGCTTTTTATTTGACCCATGTCTGATTCAAGTCAAGCATTCTTCCCAATATATCAATCGATCAATTAACAACATTTATTAAGCCCTTAATCTTTTCCATGCACTGTACTAAGCAAAAGGAATGAATAAAAAAATGAAATCATTTCCTGATCACCTTGAATTTTAATTGGTACAATGATGTGTATGCATACAAGGTTATACCTAATATAGACAAAATAAACAAGAGATAGTTCCATGAAAGAGAGCATAAGTATCTGAGGAAGAGGTGGAGAGGCTTTCAGGAAAATTTCACCACAGAGGATGATGCTTCAGTTCAATTTTGAAGGAAATCAGGGGTTCTAAGGAGCAGAGGTTTGGAAGAAAATCTTCCAAGGAAGGGTGGGAATTCTGTGAATAAGGAACTTAATTTTCAAAATGTCATTTTCTTCAACAAGTAAGAAGTTGGATTAGATGATCTGTAGGGTCCATCCCTCTGGCATTTGAGAGTATCTGTTGTGTTCTGGTGTTTCTCCCAGCTATGAAATTTTCTGCTGTTTTAGGGCCCCTCCTAGTTCAAACAGCTAAAAATGCCTGCCTCTTTTCAGAACTCAGATCAATTGTTATCTCCTCTAAAAGACTTCATGAATTTTTTAATTCTCTCCCTACATTAATGTGCATACATTCTTTCTATTTATCCCATATACTTATACGTCTCCATGTTATATTCTCTCCAGGAAAACAGAAGTTTCTTGAGGGCAGGGAAAGCTTTTATTTAAGTTTTTGCATCAATATTGCTGTGTCTGGGATAAAATGGTCACGTGGGAAATATTTTGAATAGAATTTAGTTAAATTTCTATATTCTAAGTGTCTTCTTAACTCTGAAATTTCATGTGTCTGAATCTTCCCTCACTTCTAGATCCTGCTCTTTCTTCCATACCTTTTCAAAGGGGTAAATTTCACCAATCCATGTGGCAGAAATGTGGCAGCATCATATGGGAGAGAGTGGGTGGATGCTAGTTTTCATTTAAAAAATGGAAGAGTCAGTTAATTGACACTTTAAGTAGACCTTTTTACTAAAGACAAAACTCTCATTAATGGCAGTAACTAATTGAAATTGCCAGGTCAACAGTTTCATATGTTTTGATTAACTTGGCAAAGATGATCAATCTTAGTCATTGACTGAAGGAAATAAACAACATTTCTAGTCTAAGGTTGAAATTGTTTAGGTTTCCATCAATGCCTGATGGCTCCCAGAAACAAAATCTTCCCCTGATGTTACCAAGCTTTCCAGGGCGTTGAATATCTTAGAGCTGAACTCATCCTCATTACTGGAGACAAGATATTCTGTTTTACGTTCATATCTCAGCTTATAAAAGGAATAGCAGTGTACCAATAAGGCTGTCCAATAATGGAATGGGCTGAGTTTGGGCAGCAAATGGGGGAGAGTCATTAGGGGGGTACCAAGTTTCCTCTCAGTGGAGAAATTCAACTGGAGGACGGGGCAGGTCTAGAAGATTAAAAAATGCTCAATAAATGTTTATTAAATTGTACAATCATATGTATAATTAGAAAAATGATGGCATCTCACTTGGTGGGTGTGACAGTGCAGGTGGGAAAATGTAGTGATTGCCATTACATAAAAATTCTGGGATGTCAGCTAAGCTGAGTAAGGAGAAATGCATGTGAACTTGCTAAGCCAGAGGCATTAGTGACTAAGTGAAGAGGGAAGAGTAGAACCTCCAATCCTCTAAAACATTTCACTCATAGGCACATTACTCTCTCCTTCTTTTGTTCTTCTTTTAATGGATTGTCTCCAATTCCATTATTGGGTCTCTCTGAGCACCCTGAATACCTTTGCTCCAAACTGAGCATCAATAGTCTGGTGCTGTACTTACTTTTCAGGTTGGATTGCCTTAGAGGTCCCTTCCTAAAATTCAGTTCTAGGAAATTTGTGCCAAGGCAAAGGCTACGAGATTCCTCAGAAATGCCAGCTTTCTACCTTTTCTGTTGAGGTGAGGAACTCCATTGGTGGTGGTGGGGGGGGACACCAGGTCAGCAGCATCTCTGCTTTTCCCCAGGCTGCCATCTGAACACACCCATTATTCCCCTGCTGGGTGAATCTTCCCTGCACCTATTCAGCTTTTGTTGATTTATTGTCTTCTCCCATAGAATGTAAGTTCCTGGAGTGAAATGACTATTTTTCCTTCTGATTGTATTTGTAGTTACTGCACTCAGCACAGAGCCCCTATAACAATGAGGCCGTATAGACTAATAGCTGATTGAAGAAGAATCTGGCTACAAGTCCAACTTGGAGACTTACTGTGTGACCCCAGGCAAGACACTTAATTCCTTGACTCATTTTCCTTGTTTGTAAGATAAGCATAATGATAACTATCGCCTTTAGGTCACAGGGTTGTTGAGAGAATTACATGAAATCATAGATATAAAGGATTTAGCAAACCATAAAATCCTATTCTAGGGTCAATTATTCTCATTTGATTAGGGGCACTCTTTGAGCGTTTGAGAGCAGGCAATATTTCTTTGTGCTTGTTTATTTTGTCTTGTATTTCAGCACCTAATAAAATGACTTGCTTAGAAAGTGATTAATAAATTCTTGTTGAATTGATTCTGGGATTAATGATGTATTTGGGTGTCAGTGTAAGAAAATGTCTAAAATTTGCCAAGGACTTCTAAGACCCCAGTGAAAACTAGCCTCTCATTGTGAAGATGTGCCAAAATCATGATGAATCATGGTAGAGTGGGAGAAACACTGAATTTGGTATCAGGATATGGGTTTTGCTGTCTCATTCAATCAATGAATAAACATTTATTAAGTACCTACTATATGCCAGATACCTGCTAAGTACCAAGAATACAAAAATTCAATCCCTGCCCTCAAGGAGCTCTCAGTCTAATGAGGGAGACAGCAAGCAAATAGATATGGACTAAAAAGGTATGTACAGGATAAATAGGAAGCAATCAACAGAAGGTGAGAGATAGATGTGGGACTGGGCTGGATGTAAGACTTGTACCAGGATGAAGGGAGCACTGACTCTCTGACACTCAGCAACTAGGAGCCTCAGTAAAGTAACATAGATTTTGGTGACCTCAGTTTCCTGATTTGGAAAATGAGTATAATAATCCTCAAAATGTCTACATGATAGGATCAACCAGTGACTGAATGCAGGGAAAAGGCCTTTGAAAACAGTGCTAGAAAATATGTTTTGTTATAAAAAGTGCAGTAGGCCTCAGCTCCATCACAAATGGTGGGTGATCCCAGGCTGGGACCTCTCCGTTAGTCATCTTCATTGCTTTGAGGGCCACCAACCTTCTCTGCCTCTCATGAGGGAATTTCATCATTGTTTGCTTCATAACATGACCCCAGTGCCATCTTCTGCAGGAAATCTTTCCTGACCACTGCTACTACTTATACTCCCCCAGTTCTTGGTATCCTCCCCATCAAAATTTTAAAAAGGGCATATTTTATATTGAAATGGATCATGAGATAGTATATAGTGATCTTGCAATGGAAACAGAAGACCTGGGTTCAAATCTACCTCTGGCATATATTGGTTGCATGACTGGCAGATGGATGAGCCTTTTGGACCTTCACACAATTCTCTTATACTCCATAATGCAAAGAAGTTGACAACCTGCATTGCTAGAGGCACTTTCTTCATCTAGAACTTTCCTGTGCTAACAAATTCACTGACCAATTCCTCTCAATATCCCTACATTTTGTGTAGACTGATGCATATGCACACTGTTTCATCTGATAGAATGTTTCTGCCCAGTGAGAAGCACAGTATCTTGCTCATTGTTCTTATAGCCCTAGTGGCTACCAAAGTTTTGGGGATTTAGTAGGTTCTGAGTCGTGTTTGCTGATTGGTTGATTAGGTATCTGATCTCTGAGGTCATTTCTCCTCTCAACTAGAAAGAAGGAGCCATTTACTGAACTAAGAATGATGGGAACCTAGAAGGACAAGGTCCAATCTATCTTAGAACTTATGTAAGAGAAGAGGAAGACCAACCTGACATAGAGTGGGAGAAGTCTAGGGAGACATATGGTAGGTATGACTAGTCTGTGATATTACCAATGGTGTCTTCTTTCACACAAGAAATGACACATAAAAGAAACCCTACAGGAAATACAGTGTCACAGAAGAAGGTGAGACATTAAAGCAGAGGCTGGACCAATACCCAGCTCCATCCCCTGCTCTTAAGCTATAATGACCAGAAGGATGGAAACTATAGAGCAAAGCTTCCATGCTGTGGGGTAGATCTTCACCGATGTAGTTGTAGGACACTGATGAAAATCCCAGAGGATGAGAGGGTGGGGACTGGCTGTGATTCACATTAGTGGCTACACCCACATTAGAATGCTGAAGTCTTGGAATATGTCAATGACTTAGAATGGGTGTAGATGATATACTCATCACATTCACAGATGATATAAATCCCAGAGCCATGGAATACCCAGAATACAATCAGGCTCCCCTAACATCTTGATGAGGTAGAACATTAGGCTGGATCTGAGTAGATGAAATCTTGTAGGGACAAATATAAAGTCTTACATTTGGATTCAAATAATTTATTTTGCAAGGGCATAAGGGGAGAGGTGATAATAGCAATTTGTCAGAATAAGATTTAGTGGGCTGCAAGCTGAGTATGAGTCAATGTGCAAACGTGGCAGCCAGAAATGCTAATGCAATCTCCGGCCACACTGAGGGAAGGGTAGTGTCCCCGGCAACTGAAGTGATAACCCCACATCTGTACTCGACCCTGGTCAGGTCATGGTAGGATAGAAGTATTTGCTTCTATGCTTCATCATTTATAAAGGGCGATGACAAGCTGAAGAGGGGATCCAGAGGAAAGCCTCATTGGAAGTAGCTGGGAGTATTCAGCTTGGAGAAGAGATAAGGGGAAGAGGAAGAACTGTCTTCAAGGAGCCAATGAGATGATGCACAGAAAGTGCTTTGCAAACATTTAAGCACTAGAGTAATATCAGTTGTCTTAGTTATTAGTAGCATTTGAAATGTGACAATTCCATGTAAGAAATAGTGATAATATAAGCGTTAGAATGAGAATTAAGTAGCATGGGGATTAGTATACGAATTAGTACAAGACGAAGGTCAAGGTCAATATTAAGTAGCTATTTCATATTAGATTTTGGATTTGAAGGCTTGTCATGTGAACGGAAGATCGGACTTGCTCTGTGTGGGCCCAGAAGATAGAATCTCAGGAAAAGAAGGTTTATGGACAGACTTTTTGAAAGGAAAAACAAAATCCTAATCAATAAAGCTGTCCAATAGAGACAGACTACTTTGGGAGCTAGTGGGTTTCTCTTCCTGGAGTTATTTCAGCTAAGCTTAGATTTCTGAGAGGCAGGGTGGTAGATTGGTTAGAGAGCTGTGCCAGAAGCCAGGAAAAGCTGGGTTACAATTCTGCCTTTAAAGCATTTCTATTGTGTGAACCTGGGAAATTCACTTAGAATCTTGGAACTCCTTCTCCCCCATTCCCACAACTTCAAAAGACTCTCAGACAGCTTGCATCAGGTACTTCCTTTGATGGGATTTCTGCATCTGAGAACTCACCACAACAAGGAAATCAGATCTAGTTCCTAATATCCCTAGATGACCACTTCTAGGGAGTTTGGGGAAAAGGCTTCTTTTTCACCTGGATCATTCTGGATGGCCTGGAAGGTTCCTTCCAATTTGGATTATATGGGGTGAAGCTAAATTCCTCTCCCCCATCCTCCAGCTTAACATTTACAATGGGAGCCTCTCATTGAGAATTCACTCTGTATTAGCTGCCTGGCATTCTACCTTTGTTGGTCCAAGAGAGCCATGATCTGCCAACCTAAAATGGAGAAAATTGTGGGATACTAATTAACATTTTGTTCATTTGTGTCCAACTCTCTGTGACCCCATTTGGGGTTTTCTTTGCAAAGACACTGGACTGGTTGGCCATTTCCTTCTCCAGCTCATTTTACAGATGAAGAGACTGAGGCAAACAGAGTGAAGTGACTTGCCTAAGGTCACACAGCTAATAAGGGTCTGAGAATGATTTGAACTCAATGACAATGAGTCATTCTAACTCTAGACTTGCTACTCTATCCACTGTGCTACAAAGCTGCTCCAGCATATTAGCATAAAATAGAAAGGAACAGCATTGTGACCTAGGATGAAGGAGAGGAGAAGATCCCAGGTGCTAATTCTGTGCCTGCTAATGGAATCCTACAAGTCTGGAAACTGGATGAATAGCCCTGGCTGGACCCAAAATCGCTTCCATAGCATGGGTTCTGCTGCCATCTTGTGGTAACTGAACTGTTTTCTCCCTGTTCCTGAAAGTGAGATGTGGACAAGTTAACAACATGAATTTGAGCATCTAGCTAGTGGTGCCAGGACACTCATAGGTCCAACATGCCACAATTTTAAAGGTGAGGAAACTGAGGCAAAGTGAGATGAGCTGAGGTCCAAGGCCATATAGATTTGGAGCATCTGAAGTGGGATTTGAACCTAGTTCTTCTGACTCAGTCCCATACCCTCCATCCCTTACGAGAGGAGGTGGAATGGAGGATCTAGCACACAAAGTTTGGGACTGGGAGTCACACAATCCAGGTTTCACTCCTCCATTAGCATTTTCTAATTGTTTGCTGAAGAGCAACTTACCCAGGAATCTCTAAAGCTCATTGTCCTCTTCTTTAAATGGACAGGCATATTGCAGAGAGTTATGAGTCAGTGCATTTATAGGTTGGTAGGACTGAGCTGCTTTTAAAAATCTGATTTTTATTCTTTGTTACAAGTGATGGCTCCCTGTTTCATCAAGTGAGAAAGAGAAAGAGGGGTAGATGAAAAAAGTGATGTAAAAATAAGATCTCTCAATAGAAACAGAAAAAAAAAGAAAATTCTAATAGTAACTTCTTATAAAACTTCATACATAACAAGAGCTATGTATAGGAATAGGTTTCTGAAATTTGAACTTAAGATTCTGAAGCCTCTATTTGGATAAAAGGCTCATATGCAGAAAGAATATAGAACATCACAGAAATAGCCTGGATTTGGAGTCAGAAAGAATGAGTTTTGATTGAAATGTGTGTGACCTTGGGTAAGTCATTTCTGTGGGTCCCAATTTCCATAATTAAAACTGAAAAGCTGAAAGAGATGATATCAAAGTCCCCCTAGCTAAGAAATAACAATGATATGACCTTTGTGTGACTGACCTCACATGGGCAGAGAGAAGAGAGTCCTTGAGGAACTCCATGAGAATTCTGTTAAAGTATCTATTTTAACATTTCATTGGTTGATAAGCCTTTTTAAGAGCCTGCACCCTAACATTATGGAGTCACCAGGATTTCAAACAACAATACTAAGGAATTGGAAAAAGCTAAACTGTGTTATGCTTAGGAGCAATTAAAAAAAAAGGCAGGTAGGTGTAGAGGTGATGAGGTGGAGCTCCATTCCTGAAGTCAGCCAGTCCTCAATTCAAACCTAGCCTCAGACACTTATGAGCTGTGACTGGGCAAGCCCGCTAACTCCTGTTTACCTCAGCTTCTTCATCTCTACAATGGGCTAGAAGAGGAAATAGCAAACCCCTTACGTATCTTTGCCAGGAAAACCCCAAAAGCTGTCACACAGAGACTGAAACATCTCAACAACAAAAGTAATGAAAACACTAATACTGTTTTACTTTAATATACACGCTGAAAGATTCTCCCCCCAAGATAGCAGAGTAAGAGGTCATGTCCCAGGCTAATTCTGACCTTCCACACCTTATAACACGAAGGAGCCCAACAAAAGTTATCGACAGCAAGTAGGATTTCACCTTTCATAGGACACTCCCAGATGAGGAGACTTTGTCAACCAATTCTGTGCCCTGTTGCCTTTCTTACTTCTTACAGTCTCAAGGCCTTCTCCTTCCCAGCTGGGCCGCTGACTCTACAGATAGCCACCATGACTCAACTGCCTTGTTCCCTCTGGAGTTTCCCTCAAGGCTTGGGGTCTCTTCACTCTTCAATGTCTTTCTACGATGCTGTCCCCCTTCTGTTATTGGCAAATTCTTCTGGGAATCTACCTTTTGAAGAAGGGCCCAGGTCAACCATCCCTTCATTGTTTTACTAGCTCTGCTTCTGACTCTCTAGACCTTCTCTACCATGTCTGAGAAGAGGTGGCTTCTTCCTCCCCACATCCCAAGCTTTTCTTGTTGTTATTCACTTTTAGAATAAAGGCACTTTGAGGGCAGGAAGTATCGTGTGTGTGTGTGTGTGTGTGTCTCCAGTTTTTAGCACAGTGCCTCACACATAGTAAATCCTTTATAAAAATTTATTGTCTTATCTTGTCTGGGCCACTGGAGAGTAAATGACATGCCCAGGTCTATACAGAGTCCACAAGCCTTGATAAGTTAAATAAAACATTTATAATTACAATAAGAAGAAGGGAAAATGAAGGAAACACCTCTCTATAATTCTATCTTCGAAATAAAACACCAAAAGGCTGCTTGTAAATTGCCAGTCTCCAGCAGCAGCAAGCTCTCTGTGAACATCTTAGCAGCCCTACATTTCAAATTGTGGGATTTTTATCTTCTCTCTTCTCTCTTTGAATTTACTTTTAAGCATAGTGGGGCTTTAATGCATTCCCCAGATCATTCACAATGGAGGCTCCCATGGGAGAGGAATGGAGGAAGAATGTGACTCCAGCTCTGATGACAAGACCACACTCTATCCCTGAAGAAGCACAGCATCTTTGGTACAAGGCTGGTTAGGGTGGAAGGCATTCCCAAACCAAGAGAAAAGGAACACTATCAACCCCAAAGTTGTGAGTTCTTTGGAGCTTTCATAGAACAGGGTTGTCTCAAGCCTGAGCTAGTGGGAGCCTCTTAAATCTGGTTGTCTAGGAAATGTTGTCCACTCCTCTCCTCTTAGATATTCTCTCAGCCTAGGATTTTTGTGACAGTCATCACTCCCTGTTCTCCTTCTCCTCAGATCCTTCCTCCTCATCTTTCGTTGTTGGACCATTATCCACATCCAGCCTTTTAAACTTAAGTAGGCTGAAAAATTCTGTCTAAGGCCATTTCTTTTACCCTTTCCATGGCCTCTCCACTGAGGACATCATCATCTCCCATAGGTTTGATTATCATCTTATATAAATGATATCAAGTTCTATACTTGTAGTCTCCCCCTTCTCCTTCAGACCATGCATCCACCAGATGTCTTGCATATGCAACCCACTGACATTGTCCTTAATAGACATTTAAATCAACAGGTCCAAAATATAAATTTGGATCTCCCCACTAGCACAATCATCCCTTCCTCAAACTCTTTCTGTTGAGGACACACCTCTACACTCAGGTTTACAATCTTGACTCTTTAATCTTCTTCATATCCTGTTTTTAATCAGTTGCTAAATCTTGTGGATTGTATTGGATAACACTCTTTACATCTGATGCCTGACAGACCATCATTATTGTTCAAGTCCACATAAGGTCAGAATTGAAAGGTTAAAGTGTCCTCTTCGTAAACCTCCAAGATTCATATCCCTTGCCACCACAATTCGTTCTTTTTTCCAGTCATTTCATTTATACAGGCTCTTTGTGACTTTCCCTACCCATTTTTTTGGGCAGAAATACTGTAGTGGTTTTCCATTTCCTTCTCCAGCTCATTTTACAAATGAGAACCTGAGGCAAACAGACTTAAGTGCCTTGCCCAGTTTCATTCAGCAAGCTAGTGTCTGAGGGCAGATTTGAAACAAGAGAGTTGAGTCTTCCTGATTCCTGGCTTGGCTCTCTACCTACAGTACCAACTAGCGGCCTCAATTCACCATATAGATAACTGCAGCAAAAATTTGCCTAAGGCACAAGTAGAGACTTGACACTGCCCTAGTTAGCGGAAAAAAATCATTGACTTCCTAGATTCTCTAGGTCAAAATGCAATTTCCTCATCTTGTCATTTAAAAATATCTGATACCTGCTTTTGTCTCCATCATTTGTACAATACTTTCCATGACATGCTCTTCATTCCAGCCTCTCTGATGTGTGAGTTCTGTTAAGCTAGCTCCTCATCTTCCATCTCCATGCCTGGCCATGAATTATGTTCCATGCCCTCACCTCCACTCTTAGTATCTCTGGTTTCCTTCAAGGCTCAGTCCAATCACCATTTTAAATTAAACAAAACAATACAATCCAACAAAAAACCTTTCCTGAATCTCTGAGTAGTTATTTCATACTCTTCAAATTATTTATTTCCATACTTCAGTCCACCCCCAAAGGAACTGGAAGGGGGGACATTTTCCCCATGTTTTTCTTTGAATCCTTGCCTAGTATCTAGTATAGTACCTTGTATATAGGAGATACTTTAGAAAAAGTTCATTGGATTGGATTGGAGAAAACAAGCAGTAATAGATGAGGGAGGGATCCCAGAATGCTCTGTGGAATAATACTTATGTGGAACATAAGTAGGAGGACAATAAAGAGAAAACCTAAAGCTAGCCACGATTCTAGTTCTTGCTCAAAGAAACCAGGAGTGAGTCTCACAACAAAATAAGGGAAAATGATCAAGCAATCAAGAAAAGCTATAATATAATGAATGATAATATCTTAAAATACCAGGAGAAAAAAGAAGTGAACAATTTTATAGGGCCTCCAATAATTATGGAACAATGAGAAATTTTGTAATTTGTCAGAAAAAAAACATAATGTAGTTAAGAATTAAAAGAAGAATGGGAATTACTGAAGGATTGGCGGGGGGGATCAGAACTCCCAAAGACAAATTCAAAAAGACAGAAAATAGTAGAAAATGTAGGCCATGAGGGAAAGAATCTCTCCACAAACAGTGGAGGTCTTGAAGAAGAAAAATGACACATTTGAAACTCAGAAGAAGAGTATTGTGACATTTGTCAGAATCCAGCAAAACATGGCAGCCGTGTGCACTCTTTACCAGCTGAAGCCCTAGAACTCAAAGACCATAGATGCAGAGATAAATTAAAACTGAAAAGAATCATGAAGGGAAGAGGATGCCTTGGTATTAAATCTCTAAATATAAATTGAAGGAAATACTTTTCTATTTCAGCTGATCAGTAATCATGCCAATGTGGGCATTGCCTTGAATGATGGAGATCAAAGCCTCCCCCCCTTTTTTCCTGTAGCATATTTCTTTGATGATTTTCTTCACATTATTTCTCTTGTATATTTCCTCATTTGTAATGTGGTGCTGTCTGTCCATGCGATGCAATGTGCCACATTGCATATAATAGTTGTTCATCTATCATGTGCCTTCCTATCACTCTGTGAATGATTTTCATTGTCAGGTCAAAGAAGAATATCATTTTCAATTACTCACAGTCATATCATTCAGGGGAAGACTATTGATCTTTGATAAAGATCCTTATTTTTAGGGAGAAACTTGGAGTTATGAAAGGACCAAAGGGAATCCAGGCCATTCTCCTGTATAATCTATGCCCGCCCATCCCCACATCTGACTGTGGTTGTATAGATCTTCAGACCAAACTCCTCTGAGTAATCATATATCTCATTTAGGAGGCTCCATGATGGTCTGGGGCTTGATTCAATCAACACAATGCTTTTAGAGAGCGGAAGTATCTGGGGGAATCTCACCATCAATGCATTGGTCCTCGTTCATGACAACGGAAAATACTTTCGGTGAACATATGTCTTTCTAGTTTTTGCTGCTTCTGATAATAAAAATCAGATGGTCATCAAATAAAGTTGTCTCTGTGGTTTCATCTTTCAAGAAATCTTGAATGAATTTTATATATGCTCAGGAGTCAGCTTATTTTCTTTATTGAATCAAATGTTTCTTTCCTGGTGAGTAAAGTATGATTTCTGTGGCATCTAATAGCCTCTATGCCTATCAGTCTATTGTGGGTTTGTAAAGATGAGAAGAACTACAGAATGGGTGGATGGAGCGCCAGGCCTGGAGTCAGCAAGGCTCATCTTCTTGAGTTCAAATACGGCCTTGGACACTTACCAGTTGGGTGACCTTGGACAAGTCACTTCATCCTGTTTGCCTCAGTTCCTCATTTGTAAAATGAGCTGGAGAAGGAAATAGTAAACCACTCCAACATCTTTGACAAGGAAACCTCAAATGGAATCACAAAGTCAGAGATAACCAAGCATCAACACTACAGAATATCACCTGGGTTAGTGTATCTGTTCCTCCTAATTATCTTATCACCATTCTCTTTGAGCAAGTTGAGTATTCTCACAAAAATTCTGTATTTAAGAGAAAGCAGCCACAAGTAGGAAGCTGTGGACATTCAGTATCAATATCACCTCACCTCTTTTGATAATGAAAATGTCCTCTGTTATTTTTATCAGGGTTTGGTATCTTTTCCTCTCTTATGTAATTCTAGCTTTGATATCCTACCCCTAAAAGTTATGTCACCTTTAAAATAGACATCCATGACCACTTGGCCTTTACAGTTTGCCTTTTCAGATTTCATCCCTTCAGTGCCATTTCTACTTCCTTTCACATTTACAGAAATAATATAAGAAAATTCCTCAGAAATACTAGAAACTGAGGGAAAAGTATAGATAAAGAGAATTCTTAGGTAACAGAGAGGGAATCCCTAGGTTTACCTCACTTAGAAATGTAGTCAGTCTTTTACCCAGAGTTTTAACTGACAAACATATACCAGCAAGGAGGTCAATGGTTAAAAAAGGAGTTTTTATTTGAGTGTGCTTGCATGTATATATAATAGGCATACACATATGTATATGTATACACACATATAATATATATATACATATACACACATATATAGATATATACACATGCAAGATGTATATATACATGCACATATACTAGGTAAATATATATACATACACATATACATTTATATATGCTCACATACACATACATACATATAGAAACACTTTAGGTAATAGCAAAGAACCAAAATCAAAGATGATGCCCAATTCCAAACTAGTTGTGGTATTTGAATGTTTTAGAATAACATTTATATCATTAAGAAAAAAATGAATACCAAAAAGTATGGGAAGACGTTCTTGAACCAATGCAAAGTGAAGTAAGCAGACACATGAAGTTAATATACAAAATAATTACAATGTTATACACAAAAGGAACACCAACAACACAATACAAATTGAATGCTTTGAAATGACCTAAATAACCTGCCCCATAGGAGGATTTTTGAGAAATCATCTGTCCCCTTAAAACTGCAGTTAGGAGCCTATGGGTGTGGAATAAATATATGACACTTTTAAAATATATTGGTGAGTTTTTCTGAACTTAAAAAAAAACAACCTTTTTCATTCTTCGTTAGATAAGATGGCTTTCTGAGAGGGAAAGAGGTATATTGGGAAGTGAGAGAATATAAAAAACAAAAGATGTCAATAAAATCATATTTCCAAAAGAAATGTAGGAACCACCCACATAAATCAGCAGCATTTCTATATATTCCTGACAAAGACAAGCAAAAAGAGATAGAAAAAGAAATACCCTTATTTTATTGTAGACGATATGAAAAAATTGGGAGTCTGCCTGCCAAGACAAATCTAGGAACTAGATAAATGCAATTACAAAATACTTTTTTATACAAATAAAGTCACATATTTTTAAAAAATAGAAAAATACTAACTGCTCATGGATTGACCAAGGCAATACAATAAAAACGATAACTTTGCCTAAATTAATATACATATTTAGCACCATAGCCAATTGCCAAAAAATATTTTATATGCTTTCTGTTGATGAGTTATATTCACCAAGAAGCAGTAATAATCAAAATGGATTAGCCCTTTCTTGTAATTCATTCTTTAGGGAATTAAATTGTTTTCCTTTGATGATTCTACCTCTGAAAAAAAACAATGCAAATGCCGAAAACACTGTTAGGCACCCACCAGACTCTTCATCTGGAAAGCATTTGGGACAAGAAACGGCTCCATAAATATTTGGGGGAAGAACCTACAGCTGATTGTTTATGAGTTTTAAAGCACTTGCATGATGACTGTAGCAATGGTTAGACAATGAGAGTTTTCCATGCTCCTTGTACAAAAGGAAACTAAAGTGCATAGAACTAAATCTCCAATTATTTATGTGTCATCAGCCTGTAAGAGGTTGTTTATCCCAATATGAATGGTGACTATTCCCTTCACTGGAATTACTGAACTGTTTAAAATGAAAAACTACCTATGCGTTTATCATCATTAAATGAGATAGGTGTATCAAGTGCTGAGCACAGTGCCTGGCCCATAGTAGGTTGAACTGTTTACTTTCTTGCTCTCTACTCTCCTCCCTCCTTTGCTGCTTCCTCTGTCCCTTTTTCCCTCCCTCCTTCCCTTCCTTCCTCCCTTCCTTTGTTCCTTCTCAGTTATTTCAGAAGCACACATGAAGGTGTGTATAACCATTTTATGTTAGCCAATTCTTGTTCAGAGTTTTAGCTTGTATTGAACCTTCAATCAATAAAACCTCAGGATCATTTTCTGATGAGCTGTTCTCTAGCTATGTCCTTGGCCCCCACGTTATCCTTCTTTTGGTGCTTGAAAAACAACTAACACAAAGACAAAACAAAACAAAAGCAAACAAACAAACATAAGACTTTAATATTTTTCTCAGCAAAGCTTGTTTCTAATATTACCTAATTTATGATGCTGGAGAAGGTAAACCAAAGTAGCCTATAAATATCACTGATTAGAATAGTGGTTGTTGTCTTCCTTTCAAGTATCACGGATCACTGCTCTGGTCTTGGGAAGGCTATGGGGTGATTTTTGGGATAATGATTTTAAATGCATCAAAAACACAGCAGTATAAATGAAGCAAGCATATTGCATATATAATTATTCATTTTTAAGGTTTCTGTATCACAGGTAAGAGTTCTTAGAAACATCACAGCCAGTAGAAAAGCCAGTAGATTGGATGTTGACCGGGAATAATTTTGGCTTCTGGCTCTGTCACTGAAATACAATGAACCAGTGCATTTTCAAATCACTCAGTGTCTCCATACCTCTTCTTCCCCATCTGTAAAGGGAGGGTTTGGGATTAGATGACACATAAGCACATTTTGAACTCTAGGTCCAATACTCTTGTATTTTTTGTTGCTTAGTCACTTTTAGTTTTCTAGGCAAAGAGACAAGAATGGTTTGCCATTTCCTTCTCCAGTCCATTTTACAGATGAGGAAACTGAGGCAAACAGGATTGCGTGACTTGTCCAGCTTCATATAGCTAGTAAGTATCTGAGGCTGGATTTGTACTTAGTTCTTCCTAGCTCCAGAGTCAGAGCTCTATCCATTGTACCACCTATTTTACCAATACTCCTGACAAGAAGAACAGAAGAAAATATGTTAACAAATATATTTTATTTTAACCCATCTGTGTCATTCCAGATGAAATTCCCAAAAAATGTCTTTCAGTTTTTTCTATATGTGGATGCGTCATGGATATCTCAAAAAGAATACATTCATAACCAAAGACCTCACCAACTCTCTAGTCCTTTACCTATCACTAAATACCTTATTTCAATTTATAGAAACATCCTCCCCATCACTCAGGCTGGAAAGATTCGATTCATACTTTACTGCCTCTTCTATATTATCCCATCTCCAGGAAGGGAATCAGAAGTTCCATTGATCAGATAGAAAGGGTCATTAGCAGATGTCTTGCTTAAAGACAGTGATATAGTAGCAACAGCAGATGGCGCCCTATTGAGAACAGAGGAAATTTGTTCATGATTATAAATTACTGGGGTAAACAGAAATTCCTTGGACTATCACAGTTTTTTTTAAACGTATTAATATCAGAAGCAGATAAAACTGACTGTTTAAATATAAAAACAGTTCAAAAAGACTATAAGAAATGAGAGAATATCCTAGATATCTATTGAAAGTCAAATTTCCATTCATGAAACTGTATTTTGCAAGTGGGGGCAGGTGTTAAAGTGTGATCTGTGAGTAGAAAAATAATTCTTCCATGGCTAGCAGAATGGAAGAGTGGGAAGAATCATGCATTTGGAGTCAGAGCATCTGAATCCAAATCCTATCTCTGTTATGGGAACTTGAAGCATCTCTGTGAACTTGGTGCACAGCTCATTTTTCTTTTCTGGGCCTCAGTTACTAGATCTGATGAATGGGAGTATAAGTCTAGGCTATCCTTTAGGTCTTTTCTGTTCTAATTCTCATGATCTCTACTTGGATAAGGGGGCATTTTTTTAATGTTTAGAAACAAGAAATGAATGAATTAGCAATTATGTTATAGTCTCACTGAATCAAAAAATGAGATAATAGGGTTTATGATTTTAAACTCATGTATATGTATACACACACACACACGCACACAGACACACACGTGCGTGCACGCACGCATCCATAGTCCAAATTCAAAATTTGAATCAAGAAGTCTTCCCAAACTCTGGCAGTTGCCTACAGAGTTCTGAGTCTTTTTCTGGCATCCAAAGATCTCCACCATTTGCACAGCACTATGGCAGACCTAGAAGCAATGTCTGGTCCTATAAAAAGACAAATTTAGCCTTGATTTCAAGGGTGAGAACCATTAAAAAAATCATTTTAAAAAAATTTAACAAAGACAGATGCACAAAGTGAACTGGACTCTTTCAGGTGGTGATGGCTTCTTCATTGGTCTGTAATGTCTTCAACCAGATGGTAGAGGGCCTTTTAATGGGAATGTTTTATAGGGAATTCTTGTCCAAGAAGGAGACTGGCCAAGCTGTCTGTGAGGTTCCTTCCTCCCTTTCCTCAGAAGCTGTGATTTTATGATTATTTGGAATGAATAGATGTTGATATTGAAAGCAGGTGAAATTGAAGAGATTTTCGTTAATTCTTAGAAACTATGATTGAATTAACATGGGTATATAAACCAACTATCAGCCAGAAGTAGGTTGATTTGGGAACTTGAATTCTTTTGGTTGTGAGGGTGAATTTTTCCCTTTGTAATGGTACCTATGAGCGGTCTTTTTCCCCCCTAATTATTTAGAATTTTCCTTTACATTTTGATGAATGTCATGGTGTACTGGATCAGAATCCAGCATCATTGGAACAACGAAGATCTGTTTTTGAGCCCTGAAATAGATCCATCCTGACTATGACAGCCTAAGCAAGTCATGCACTCTCTCATTGATCTAGGCCAAGAATGTCAAAATCAACTACAAATTGAATCCTGCATACCACATAGAGAAAACCACAAATTAGCATTATCTATGCTGTGCTGTATTTTAATTTATTTTGTTAAATATTTCTCTCTGTAAAGACTACGTCACACAGAGGTTATTTTGGATAAAAGATAGTGAATTTTATTCAGATGATTCTATGGTGCTTCTGACACATCTTCACTATTTTCCAGTGGTGTGGCCTTGGACAAGACATGTTTTTCCAAGACAGAAACAATTCCTTCTTCATTTGATTTTTCTTTTTTTTCCTTTCATTTATTCATTCATTCAACAAACACCTGTTCAGAACTCAGTGGACTGAGAACACTCCAATGGAATACTTGTAATAGACAAAATTTAGATAAGGGGATGAGGAGGGAATAAAAGTTTATATAGTTCTTGCTATAAGCCAGGCATTATGCTAAACACTTTGTGAATATCATCTCATTTTATTCCTGCAACAATCTTATGAAATAGGTGCTGTTATTATCCCTGTTTTACAGGTGAGGAAACCGAGGCAAAGAGGCTCAGTGACTTGCCCAAGGTCCCACAACTAGTGAGCATTTGAAGTCATATTTCAAATCAGGTCTTCTGGACACAGGCCTAGTACTGTGTCCACTGCACCTTCCAGGTGGCTTTCATGAAGTTGACAAACGCAGATTACAGCAATACACAGTTAAAATCAAGTAAAGTTTAAATATTTATATAACAAATATGTGTGTATATAAACTACAAACACACATTTACATGTACGTATGCACATGTACACAATACATATACACACATATACACAGACACATACACATACATACATATATACATTTTTTGCAGTATGACTATAGAAGGGAAAAGCTATATCACTGATTTAACATTTTATTTTCAATGTTTTCTTTATTGTCTTCATCCAAGCTATTCTAACATTTTTTAAAGATTTTTGAAAATGATACAATGATGTTCTTCATAACCCTCCCTCCATTCCATTAGTTGCTCTCAAACATCTTTGCCTCCTACCCTTCCTCTCCCCTCCCCTCTCCCTTCATTCTCCTCTCGTTCTCCTCTCCCCTTCCCTCTCCTCCCCTCCCATCCTCTCCATTCTTCTCATCTCTTCTCCTCTCTTCTCTTTTTACCTCCCCATCCCCTTGTCTACTCTTTTCTTCTCATAGTTATTTTGTAAATTGTCCTCCTTCTTCACTTCACTTCACTCTGTATTTGCATTGACTCATCCTGATCTTCTTAGATTCTTCTATTGCTTCAACGGGTTCAGTACAGAAACCTACACTTGACCAGAAGCAGGTGGATTTGGGGTCTCTGTCCTTCTAGAAAGTAAATCTGCTAAGTTGATGGATAGGACACTGAATAAGTAAATTAACCAAAGTTTTGCCTTTTTTTATATTGACACATGTCACTCAGTCTCTCTGAGATCAGTGTTCTGTAGTTGGATTCATGTAATTCCTGTTTATTTCTTAGTAGAAGGAGTCATTATGATTAGTGTTATTTACATTCTATACTTATCTTGAGTTTTATCAGTTTTGTCTCTTACTACTGGATTGTATTTTTGTTATAAAGGAACATTGATTATTTATGGAGACATATTTTATTTTCCTCTCTTTTCCTTAATTTATTATTTCACATTATGCCATCTGTATTCCACCGTTTCTCCTCATACTCATTAACCCACTCCCGACAGAACCTCATTCTTGTATAATTATATAACTGATAATTATATATCCTGATTATTTAGGATTGAATTATTTTAGTTTACACTTAAATTTAGGTATTTTTTTCAAAAATCTCTATTGTAATTTTTTGTGTAACCACCCAAATATATGCTTAATGCTTATGTCTTTGCACATTATTAAGTTTTTGATGTTCCAGATCATGGACAATTCTGGTAAAGCCCCCAAGTAGATCTGAAAAATGTGCTTATTCCTTCTTCTCTTTCCGTTTCAATAACAATAAGATATCGATTGTATTTAAATTTGCCTTCAATTCTATTGAGACCCTTTTTCCTAGCTTGTATTGTAGTTAGATATATCTAGGTCTGATAGGGACAAGCTGAGGTTCCCAAGCATTGTAGCTTTGATATTTATTTCTCCTAGGAATTTGATAAAGTTTGCTTTAAACCTGTCATTGTTTACATATAATGAATAATTCATAATATTTCACTTAAACAAACTATAGTTTCCTGGTTTATCATTTAGACATATTTGTTTTTGGCTATTGCCTTTTCTGCTATCATGACTGCTACTCCTGTCTTCTTGTTGGCCTAAAGAATAACAAATTCTGCTCCTGCTCATCATTTTAAATTCATGTGAATCTTTATGATTAAATTACCTCTTGTAAGCAACATCTTGCTGAATTCTCCTTTATAACTCAGTCTCCTGTCCTCTTCAATTTCATAGGTTATATCATTACATTCATATTCACGTCTATGATTATTATTTTTGTATTTCCCTACAAACTATCTCTTTACATCTTTTCTTCTCCTCCCCTCACCACATCCCCATCTCTCCCCTCTTCCAAGAATATGGCAAAGGGGAGGGAATGTGATCTAAAGGTGTTGTATAGTTCAAATTGACTAGTTCAGCAATGACTCATCTCTCCTGGCCCAGACCTTGACCTCCTACTTCTTAGACTTTCTTTTCTTTCAATTCTCTTTCTATAAACCATTTTTCAAATTGAGTTTTGTTTTGCTTGTGTCTGCTCCCTCACTAACTTTTATGAATAAATATTCATGAGACATATTAGGATAGAGGTTTCTTTCTCTGACTTCTCCCTCAGTTCCCTGGCATATTGAGATTGTATTTGGGTCTTGGAGGAGCTATACTTCAAGCAAATTTCTTAAAGTTATAGACCATACAGACACCACCAGCTTTCATGGCCTGGGGCTTTGTGACTGGGAGTATAATCTATCCATGCCCTTGGGTCCAGTTTCCTCATCTGTGGAATTAGATTCTTAAGGCTTGCATCAAACACCAGGCATGTTGGAATGAATCTGTGTACACACACACACACACACACACACACGGAGAGGTAGGTATGTATGTATATATATGTACATAGGTATGTATGTGTTGTATATGTATGTGTGTACCTGTATATAAACAATAATGAATATGTACCACTCATGTATCCTCTACCCTGAGCAGTCCCTGATTCTCTCTGTTGATTTCAATGCCGCTATTCAAGCTCTTTCTATTTGTGGATGTGTATATTCAATACTCTTTTGTTTAGTTAGATATCATAGGCTCACCTTCTACATCTTCTTCCATAGCTGGATATTTTTCTTCTCACACAAACCAATGATAAGAACATGTGAGTTTCATTTCGACTTTCCTAATTTCTTTCCTAGTATATTCTCTTTCTCCATATTTATTTCTCCTTAGTGATGGCTAAGCTTAGAGTCAGAAAGACCTGAGTTCAAATTTGGCCCAAGACTTGCTAGCTGTGTGACCCTGGACAAGTCACTTAACCACTGTTCCTCTCAGTTTCCTTGTCTGTAAAATGAGCAGAGAATAAAGTGGGAAAGACTCCAGTATTTTTACCAAGAAAACCCAAAATGGGGTCACAAAGAGTCAAATACAACTAAAAATGATTGAATTTAAAACAAAATATTAAGAAAATCATAGACAGATTTGATTCTAAAAATAAATCAAATATTAAATTCTAATGAAAGCAGAATTAAGTTCCTCCTAGGCCCAGAGTTTACCTTAGGATTATGACCCTTGAACAGATTAGGCTTCTGTTTCTCCACTCTCCATTAGAATATGGGGACTTCATCATAATTTAACCACGTCATGTACTCAAATATATTTTTAAATTTTTTAGTTGCATATTTACATTTTAAAGTGTCTATTAAGCTCTGTCTGTTTCTTCAGAGATGTTTGAAAGTGGTCAAAATAATAAGATAGAGGATTAGACTTTTTTTTTCAATCCTTATGACCTTTCAGACTCCTCCAAAAGAGAAATTAAGCACTAAAACAATGCAAGTTCAAGTATCTCCATGGTCTAGGAAACCCCGAATCCAACAAATATAAAAATAGTAATAACAATCATTTCCTTAAATCCAAGAATAGATACTCCCTACCCTAACCTCACTTGACAGCCCTTCCTCACATCCCACTTTAAACCAAGGACACACTCCTCAGGCAGAGTTGAGAATGGAAGCTGCTGTCTTAGCCACAGCCACTGCTGCAGTTAGAGCCACCTCCATGACCAGCAGCTAGAAACTCCAACCAGCCCTGTCAGCTATTCTGCCTGCAGAACAATCTTACTGTGCCCTCAACCTTGACATCTTGTTTCTGGACCTTTCCAGACTCAGGACAGCTTCCAACATGGCCACCTTGGCCAGTTCTCACTTGAACAAAAATATCAAGCAGATGTACCTGAACTTGCTTCAAGGGAAAAAAGTCCTGGCCATGTGCATTTGGATTGATGGCACTGGCAAAGGACTTCGCTGTAAAACTTGGACCCTAAACAGTGGACCAAGAAGCACTGATGACCTAAGTGAATGGAATTTTGATGGCTCTAGCACTTTTCAGTCTGAAGGCTCTAATAGTGACATGTACATTGTTTTTGCTGCTCTGTTATGAGACTCCTTCCAAAAGCACCCTAACAAACTAGTACTTTGTGAAGGTTTCAAGTATAACTGAAAGTCTGCAGAGACCAATTTGAGGCATACCTGTAAATGAATAATGTGACCAACCAGAAACCCTGGTTTGGCAAGGATAAAGAGTATACTCTCATGGGAACAGATGGACATGCTTTTGGTTGGCCTCCCAATGGGTTCCCTGCGCCCCAGGGTCCATATTACTGCAACATAGCAGCTGATAAAGCCTATAGAAGAGATATATCAGAAGCTCATTACCGTCCTTGTCTACATTCTGGAGTCAAAATTGGGGGGACAAATGCTGAAGTAATGCAACTTAGTGAGAGTTCTAGATAGGACAGTGTGAAGGGATTAAAATGGGAGATCGCTTCTGGATTACATGCTTCATCCTCCATCAAGTGTGTGAAGATTTTGGAATGATTATAACATTTGATCCCAAGCCAATCCTGGCAAACTCTAATGGAGCTGGTAACTATACTACTACCTTCAGTGACAAGGCCATGAGAGAAGAGAATGGTCTAAAGTTTATTAAAGAAGCCATTGAGAAAAAAAGTAAGAGACATGAGTGTCACATCTGAGTTTATGACCCAAAGTGGGGTCTGGAAAATGCCTGTTGACTGACAGTTTTCCATGAAACATCCAACATCAATGAGTTCTTTGCTGGTGTGGCCAAACTTGGTGCTAGCATCTGAATTCCCAGGATGGTTGGGTAGGACAAGAAGGGCTACTTTGAAGAAAACCACCACTCTGCCAGCTGTGATCCTTACACAGTGACAGAGGCATTTATCCATACCTGTCTCCTAATGATACAGGAGAAGAAGCCTTTTGGTATAAAAAACTAAGTGGTCTAGACATACAGATATCTTCTGTATCCCCTACCCCATAACCCATTTCTCATGCCCTCTTCCTCCTCACCTCTCCCCTTTTCCTATTTCCCCTACTACATGTAACTCAGGGCACAAAAATACCATATTTTTTGTGCCCACAGATAACTCCTTGCTTTTTTGTGGTGAAAGGGGAGTAGGGTTGGGGGATGTTTTTAATCTTTTTTTTTACTCCCATCATTGACTTTTTGAAGATTGATAAATGGTATGTTAGTTGGGGAAAATGGGTTGGGGAACATAACCACTGCTTCAATCTAATCAAGTTTGTACATCAACAGAGATTTGTGACTTTCAGGAGAAAAAAGAAAGGACACACTCCTCCATCCTGTTTACCTCCCTCTCTCTTTTCAGTGCTGTAGAGACCCTGGTTCCAGACTGGAAGTTTGCTTAGGCCTTGGCAGTCTGCGTGGCTACAGTCCTTTAGGAGTAAAAGCCTTTTGGGGCCTGCAACTGAGAAAGGGGCACAAGCTCTACCAAGTTCTGACCTGCCAGTGCTGTGCCAGAGAACCAAGGCAGGGAACAAGTCACCAAGCAGGTTATGGAACTGTGCACATGAGTAAATGTTTCACACTCTGCCGAGCTTGAGGGCAAGAAGACAGCATCCAACATGCGGCCATTATGACCTCTTAAAAGTCAGTGGGGGAAGATGGCAGCTTAGAAGCAGCAAAGCACCGCAGCTCCCACACAAACATGCTAAAAACTCATAAAATGAGACTCTCAACAGATATTCAAGCTCCAAAATTATCCAAAAGACAAAAAGCACATCTGTTGTTACAGGCAGCCCAGCAGGCGGGGCTCTTCACGGCAGTCTGGGAGCTGCAGCCAAAACCCCAGCTGGGTCAGGCCCTGGGGCATCGGGTGGGGAGCCACATCTACAGGAAAGCAGATCAGCTTCACTGGAGGCACAGTTACCACATTTATCAGGCCAGAAGAAAAAAAGGCTAAGAGAAAGGTCAGTGGATTTTGCTAACTGGGGAGGAGAAGAGCACGTCCGGCCAAATTGCTCCCAGGGCAAGAAAGCAGTGGGAGGCGGCTGTAACACCAGGAACTGAGCACCAGCAGCCTCACCTGGGCTGCTTCAGAGCCCTCGGCCTGCAGATAGCAGGGGGGCTTAGGCGATCCATCAGGGCCAAGGGCTCTTGCGTTGAGTGGCCTGGATCTAGATCATGGTCTTGAGTGGTGGTCCTGGGGTGCGCTTTCAGTAAGCCAAAGCTGGGGGAGGCTGCAGCATCCCACAATTAGCTCCGGCAGCTGTGAGCGCCCCAGTGATTTGGGACAGAGCTTTCCTCCTCCAGGAAGCAGAGCTCCACAGAGCTAACAAACCAAGCAATTAATAGACTGGCCAACATGAGAAAAAGGAAGCAAGCTAGGAATATCAGTAAAACTCTAGAATCCTTTTTTATGGACAAAAAAGACCAAAGCATGGAGCGGGAGGAAGACAACTCACTCAAAACTCCCTCACCAAATGCTTCCAAGACACTGGAAGAATGCCTACTAGCTATAAATCAACTGAAAAAGGACTTTGAAAACCAAATAAGAGAAGTGGAGGAAAAATTGGAAAGAGAAATAAGAATGATGAGAGATAGTCATGAAAAGAGAATCATCAACCTGACTGAAGAAAACAATACCTTAAAGAGCAAATTA
>CM053595.1:318375309-318424694 GCA_028646575.1 Pseudocheirus occidentalis
CTGCTCCTCCCAGTGGGAGTGGGTGACAGGGGAGGAATTGCAAGAATCTAGTATTTAAAGCTATACAATCAAATGCAACTGGGAAATAATACATACAGGGACGGGGGCAGGGAACCCCTCCCTGCTCTGCTGGAAAGCTAGAGGGGTGTTGGAGGAGGACATAAAAGGGAACAGATTGTGGGAGGGGCCTTACAGTGGGATCATTGTTCTGGGCTGGGGGCAGGGGCAAAAAGGGGAGAAAATTGGTAATTCAAAACCTTGTAGAAATGAATGATATAACCAAGAAAATAAATTAAAATTAAAAAAAATAATGTTAATCTCACAGGGAAAAAGAAAAAAAATAAAAAATCAAGAACAATAAAGCTATAAAATGCTTCAACCTGCAAAAAAAAAGTCAATGGGGGAAGACACCCAGATGGTGAACCATGAATTGTCCAGCATAGGAGCAGGCTGAAACCCTTTGAAATTCCTCCTCCAAGGAAAATGCCAAAGGAGAGGGAGTCAAGAAATGAATGATAAGAAAAACAAGAACAGGGAGAAGCCTGAGAGTACCAAAGATTTCAGGAAGAAGAAAACTCAAAGACCTTGAACATCAAGAGATAAATCAACAGGATAAACAGTAACAATACAAGGAAATATGACCTTGAGATCTAGTAAATAATTTCAAGCATCTCTGAATAAATATTCTCTGAAAAAGAAAATTATCCAGCACCTGGTGAGACAAATGACCTTGCAGAATTTGATGAGAAACACAGAACTATGTAACACATTTGTCTGAGTTTTTAGAAGTGAGTGAAATTTATGGCCTGCATAACAAAACTAAGGAGTATAGAAAAAAAATAACTAGAATCTCCAATAGCACTCCTTTCCAAAGAAACAAGAGAGAGAAGGATAGATTGGGGATGAAAATATATGAAGTGAAGGACAAGCTAGAAGGAGACAGGGGAAAAAAGGACATTAGAAGAAAGTACACTTACTGTGCAAGTGAAACATACTGGACTTAAAGACATTATGCAAAAACAACCTGAAGATCATGAATCTCCCATACCAACACGATAGGACAGAAAACCTTAGCATCATAATGAAAGAAATTCTTTTTGTTCTATTGAAGAGAACTACCCAGAGTTTCTGAGCATAGAAAATGAAATGTCAATTGAATCAACCTGTGGGGGGGAGAGATTTAAAAAAAAGAAAGAAAGAAAAGAAAAACCACATGTCTGCAAACAGAATGGTTAAATTATACAATTCAGAAACAATTTCTGCAACCCTAATAGGGAGAAAAACCTTCATATGCAAAGAAAAACACATCTGCATAATGCAAAACTATTTTGCACATATTTAAAAATGGAGGAGGGAATGGGGCAATAACTTACTGAATAGCATTGTAGCTCAGGTGAAGCCTAGTGAGATATCCTGCAAAAGGCAAAGGGTTCCACTGATGAATGCTTCTATTAGTGAAGAGAGAAGGTAAGGGAAGAAAGTGAAGACCATACACCAGATGTGTCCTGGAGGATGTGGGGCATATTCTGGGAAGAGGAGGGTGAGATTGGCTCCCCTAGAAGCAACTAGCACCTGGAGGAGCCGAAAAAAATACATTGACACATGAAGGAAATTTCTCAGAAAATGTAGAACAAAGTCAGTCAACAAGAGAGGGTATAGCAGATTGCATAGTCAGGGATATGATGGGGGAGGAGTCCATGGTCAGGGCACTCATAAACTTGTGGGTTTCTAACCCCCTTTTAAGACTTCTTCATCCTAGAACTCTGGGCTTCTTACCTTCCCCTGCTTCTCCCAGGACAGAACACAGTTGAGTTCAGAGCCCTCTTGAGTATCTCAGGTCAGAATGCTGTGGATTTCCACTCCCTCCAGGAGTAGTGCAGGCTGTTCATGTCCCTGCATCTGAGATCAATGTGACAATGGCACCATGAGTATTTGAGCTCCTGGGGCTTTCACTTATTTCAAGTCTCCTGTCCTCCACCTACCCCATAGGGCATGAGAGGCCTCAGGTTCCCCTGGGGCATCTCTAGTCTGAAGATTATTAGGATTTTAACCTTTTAACTCATATTTATTTATTTATTTAGCTTTTTTTTTTTTGGAGGGCAGTTGGGGTTAAGTGACTTGCCCAAGGTCATACGGCTAGTTTTTTTTTTTAAGTGTCTGAGGCCGGATTTGAACTTAGGTCCTCCTGACTCCAGGGCCGGTGCTCTATTCACTGCGCCACCTAGCCGCCCCAACTAACCCATATTTATGATGGCTTCTCTATATGAAGGGTTCAATAGATTTCTAGTTTTCACTTTGGGCAGTATTCATTTGGATGAAGGAATTTACTCTAGTGTCTCTTTGTATTTCTTGATTAATATTTGGTCTCTTCCTATTAAAAATGGTAATATCTTTAATGTAGTCAATGCAGGATAGAGAGGCTTCTTTGCATCCAATCACACTATTGTCTTGTCTAGCATTCTGTGGTTCCCTCTTCCTCACATCTCAGTTTTCCAGAATTTTGGATGTGAAAAGATCTCAGAGACCCTCCAGCCCAACAGAGACCTAACCCAGAAATCCATTCATTTGGACTCAATCCTCTCAATTTCTGGAGCAGATTTGCCACCCAAGGCAGCCCAGTGTTTGCCTAGTCCCAGCACTTGGCTTTGAAATGGGCAGGAAAAGTAACTCCCTCTGTCACACTGAACCTTTGAACGTAGATTTTTGTCCAATTGACGCCCACAACTCACAAGATAGAAATGACCTTGACGATCACAAAGTATAGAATCATAAATATAGAGTTAAAGGTGACCTTAGCTCAATGTCCAATTGAGTGCAATGTCCTCATTTCACAGATGACAAAACTGAGACCTAAGGACTTTTTTTTTCTTCTTTCTTTTTTTTTGGAGAGCAGTTGGGGTTAAGTGACTTGCCCAGGGTCACACAGCTAGTTTTTTGTGTTAAGTGTCTGAGGCCAGATTTGAACTCAGGTACTCCTGACTCCAGGGCCAGTGCTCTATGCACTGCACCACCTAGCCACTCTGACCTAAGGACTTTAAATGGCCTGTCCCATGTTGCACAGAGCTGGGATTCGAAGTCAGGGCCTTTGACTTTAAGTCGGGTGTTCTTGCTACTATACTGGGATTTTTTAAAGACAGAGGCTTCATGTCATTTCTAGAGACAGAGCTTGAATTTGATGGAATCTGTGCCATTGAGAACTTTCACCAGCAAGGATTGTGTCTAAATCAAGCCTTTTTAGTCTAGGGTCCCGGAGCTTAAATGTACAATACATCTAAATATATAATATTATATTATGTAATAACACAATATGGTAACATAACACATATATGATATATTATTATATATGACAATGAATATGTAAACACATACACATATATACATAGACATATACAAAAGTATAAATTGTATGACTTTTTCTAAGATTGGGTTCCTAGGCTGTACCACAGGCCATGACATAAAGGTTCAAGAGTTTCTGATTGGCTAGTTTGGGTCACTGATTTCAAAAGCAGACATGGCCCAGGAGCCTGGCTTTCTAGTTCTAGCCATAGAAGGGACCTCAGAAATCATCAAGCTCAATCTTCAGATAAGGACACTGAGGCCCAGTTAATGATTTGACCTATTCCAGTTCCCACAGGTACTGGGTGGCATAGCAGAGACTCGGCCCCAGAGTGTTGGACTCCAGCCCAGAGCTCTTCTCACTATGGCTCAATGGAGAATATTCATCCTTTGGGAAAGTCTCCACACTGACCAGTCAGCAAGAAGGAGTTTCAAAAACAAAAATGATTGGTGAATAAATGTGAGCTAATGATTTCTGGGCCAAGGAACTCAAGTGTTACAAATGCAGGCATTTCACATTCTCCCTTCCAGTACAGAGAGTTCTGACTTGTCTGGCCTGGGGCAGCTGACAAAATCCTTTTAATTATATTATGCAATCAAACAGGAGAAAAAAGAGAGCTTTGAGCTCCTGATGCTGCTTTCAATGAACTGAGTGAAATGCATCCTGTGATGGGGCCCCAGCTGTTCTTGTCATTAACTGATAAGCTATTGCTAGTGATCTTCAGTGATTGCTGAAATTAGGAGGGAATGTGCATTATAGTAAAAGAGCCATAGAAACTGAATCTTATAAAAAAATCAAAACAAATGGAATTCCAGAAAGCAATATGTACTGAAGATGTGTCCAGATCAGCTTCTGAGGACTGTGAGACTTTTCCTTGGCCTCCTGAAGCATTCTGAACCCCCAGGCCCAAGACCCTCCTCTGTCATACTTGGTTTAGCTTCATGTGCTTGTCCGCTTAGGTACTTTCTTAGGCTCCTTCAGGCCCATTGCCCTCCTGCCCCTCTCTGTCTTTGTTGCTTTCCCTCAACCCTGTGGAATGCCCACCTGAATATTCTTTTTATTATCTATATTGATGAAGCTCATAGACTCAGACGTTGAGGCCTCCCCAGAGGCCATGCAGTCCAAAGCCCCATTTTGCAGAGGAGGCCACTGAAACTCAGAGAGACCTTGGAGATACAGATTTAGAGCTGGGAGGTCCCTGGGAAGTCACCGAGTCAAACTCTCTTAGGTTACAGAGAAGGAAAATGAGGCACAGAGAATTTAAGGAAGTTGCAGGAGGACAGGAACAGTAGCTAGCAGAATGTTCCTTTCCCCCTGTCATTATTCCAGTTACCTGAAAGTGGCTTGTCCTTGTTTCATCCCCTTCTCCCTAAAACAGACCCCATACCTCCCCTCCCACACACACTTGATTTTATCTTCTATGGCCCTTGGCTCATGAGGTAAGGTGAATATCCTAGCACAGTCCTTGTTTCCCACTGCTAATTGTAGTCCCTTGTTCTGTAACATCAATCTATGAGTGCCCAACATCTTGGAGACTCAATTACATATTCCGTTAAATGAGAAAATTGGGATAGATAGATAGATAGATAGATGGATAGATAGATAGATAGATAGACATGTATACACACATATGTATGCATATGTATGTGTATGTGTATGTGTACGTCTATTCTCTGGATTCCTTCCATCTAGAAGTCCTGATAATAGTGGTTATCATTGATTTAACACTTGTAAAATCATATATATATGTTATTTTATCCTCCAAACAACCTGGCTCTAGGTGCCATTATTTCCCCCATTTTACAGACAAGGAAACTGTGGCTGAGGAACCTTAAGGGAGTTGCCCAAGTTCATATGTGTCTGAGGCAGGATTTGATCTCAGGTCTTCCTGATCCAACTTCAGTGATGTCTTCATTAACTCACAATCTTTCCTCCATCCTCATCCTTCTTGACCTCTTGGCAGCCTTTAGCGCCATTGATCTGTCCTTGACACCCTCCTCTCTCCTGGTTCTCCTCCGATCTTTGACAGCTCTTCTTCCACATGACACCCACTAAGACTCCAAATCCCCAAGGCCCTGCCCTGTGCCATCTTCTTGCCCTCACTGCTGTCTGTCTTCTGAATGATAATGTTTATGCAGATTTCCCCCCAGATCTTGTACACCCTAACCTCTTTCTCATTCTCTGGTCTATGGCCCTCTTTTAGACATTTTGGTTTCGATGCCATATAAACTTCACACATGCAGGATGTATGAAATTGAGCACCAAATGTTCCTCTCTGCCTAACTTCCTTGTTACTGAAGAAGGTACCACCATCCTCTCTGTCACCCAGACTTGAAACCCAGGTATCATTTTTGACTCCTCCCTCTTCCCATCGTCCCCCAATAATGTCCAAGAGGAGAAGAAAGTATGTATAAGAGACATCATGTAGGTGGGAACAAGAGAACTTGACTCTAATTGTAAAAGATGACACTTTACACTTATTAGCCATGTGACCTTCAGCAAGTCACAACCCCGATTGTCCTCTTTCCCTCAAAAAATAGCAAAAAAAAATTCTCTGCCTCAGTTTTCTCAAGTGTGCAGTGGGGATGATAGAATCACCTAGTTCAAAGGGTTATGAGGATCATATGAGACATCTGTAAAGTGCTTCACACTTGACCTGGAATGGAGTAGGTCTCTCTTCCCTTCATATTTTCTAACTTAGCAAAGTCTTTCTAAACTGTAGTGTCTGAAACTGGACACGATGCTCTGCTTGTGGTCGGACCAGAGGAAAGGAACATGGAGCTGTTACCTCCCCAGGCCTGAACGCTTATTGAAATACTTCAAATGAATTGGCAAACTCATTGGTTCATGCGGAGAAGATTCTGATCCTTCTTGTTTATACGGAAAACCCTCATCTGTGTTTCTCTGGAAGTTTTATTTTTTCACACATACACTGCCAAATATAATGGAGCCCTTCTGAGAAATCTTACGACAGTCTAGCATAGCTGTGCTTTGTTGGCTGGGCCATCAGAAGAAAAAGACTAGAAATCAGAAATCACTGCCCTCATGGAGAACACATTCAAAGCTTAAGGTTTAATGCACCTGTATAGTAATGGGAATTATACCCATGTTGTTCCAAGGTCCTTAGGGAAAGGTCCATTTCCAGGAATAATATAGCAATGATGTGGGAGATCAAATGAACATCATGCTGCCTGAATGTAGTCCAAGGAAAGAGACCGGAAAGCAGGCTGAGTGTCACCTGGGGAGCCAAGTTATATGGGGATACAGGTGCTCCTGCTCTTACGACTAACCCAATTCTCTTGGGACTCCTTTTAGTGCTCTTTTTAGATGCATGGGTAAAAGTCTTGAGATGTATTTACACTGCTGAGGCAGGAGAATTTCAAGGGATGGTCAAGGTGAAAGCCCAGGTCCAAAGTCTCACCCCATCACCTATCTTATTTTGTTCAGTAACTCTAGATTGACATCTCTTTTAATGCAGTCTAATCCTCATGATCTTAAGTTGGTATCTTTTTATCAGTTCAGAACCTGGGGTTGGGAGTCAGGACAAGGTGCTCATAATCTATTAAGAAGCCTTGGGAGTCTGGAAGGGGGAACAAGAGCTGTCCTTGAGACCCTAAAAGGTTGGAGCATTGAAGAGTGATTATATTTGTTTTTCTTGGGCCATAGAAAGAACGAGGATCGATAGAGGAAAAATACAGCAGCAAATTTAGACTTGAGGCAGTGAGAACAGCCTAAGGATGAGAAAGATGAGTCTGGTCGCCTTGGGAGAGAATGCTGACATTGAATGGAGCTGGTTAAGTGGACACTGGGAAACCATGTGTAAGCTGTCTCATAGAGTCCAGTCATTCACTCAAAAGGCATTTACTAACCACTTACTGTGTGTCAGGCAGGTTGGTAAGCACTGGGGGTGCACAGAAAGGTCAGAGTGACAGCATGCAAATAACTGTGGATATGCAAAACACATTCAATGTAAATGGAAGGGGACTTCAGACATCATCTAGTCCAGTCACTTTATGGTTGAGCAAACGAAGGTCCAGAGAGTAGCAGGAATTTGCTCAAGGTCACACAGCATGTTAGTGCAAAGCTGAGATTTTAGTTAATTCATCAGACTCCCAAGTCGCGGCATGGTGGTCCCGTAGCCCAACAAAGTCCCTTCTGATTCTGAGATTCTTGGCGAAGTTCCCCAATGTGTTATATCTTTTAGTCAAACCAACAACCCTTTTCTGGACCCGTTTCCACATCTGTTCATGAATGACTTGGGCTAATCAGTTTCTAAATCTCCTCCAGTTTAAACGGTCTTATAATGTAGTTGGTTTTTGGAAGCTGCAGTCTAGCCACTTCAATGACTTCCAGTCTAGTTAGATTTATGGTTCCTGGCATGTTGTAGGAATTAGTTTGCCCCTTTCTTCTGGGACTGTGGTCTGCCCTGAACACCAGCTGACCGTCCACAGGTGCATGGCCATGCAGCACAATCACCTTTCTCTCCCCTGGTTAATCTGAAATTTGCCTGTCCTTTCTCATTCCTTTTTCCTTGCTGGGTTTCTCCTTTACACCAATCTTTTTACTCCTGCATTTAAGAAGTATTTCCTAATCTAAATTTTGTTTTAGGAAGAAAATGGATGGCAATTATATACTTTTTCATTAGCAGAGGGGAAGATGTAATGTCGAAGCTTTTTTCCTGGAATGATTTCATGTTCTGCAATTTGCTGATGAGCTTCGTTAATACATCTTGAGGCAGTTCAGACAAACAGATGGTGTATTTATGACCATACAGACACTGCCAGTTTTCATAGCCTGGGGCACAGAGTTGGAAGACCTGTGTTTCAAACCTGGATCCCAAAGTTCTAAGCTTTGTGACTGAGATTAAATCCTGTCCATGCCTTTGGCCCTGGCTTTCTCATCTGTGAAATGAGATTCCTAACATTTGCATTGCATACTAGGCACATTAGAATGAATCTTCAGCACCCACTCAGCATTTCTGCTCAGGTGCAATACAGCTTAACAGCTATATAAGAAGATCTCAGTTTGACCTTGGGACTTGGAGTAAGCAGCCTCAGATTCAAATCTCAGCTCAGCATTTTGTAAGTTTGGGAACCATGGGTAACATCATCTCTTTTCTGTGTAAATGTTGTCTTCGTTTGTAAAGTTGTGATAATGAGCTTTATACCAACTTCACAAGGCTGAATTGGAAAAAGAATGTGTAGTCATTGGCTGGGAAAAAGGTGCCCTTTTTCCTCCTGTTGTGGTCATGATATGGTCTTACACAGTGGCTCATGAATGCCTTCAGCTGCTGGTCACATTCTCCCAGCCTCTCTCTCTGGGGATAGATGGTTGGACTTTCAGATGAGTCTTTTGTCTGGAGCTCTAAATCCCTTTGTTCCTCACAGGAAAAAGTCAAGCCTCCTTCTGTATGAGTTAATATATGCCCATCCTAAAGGCCTGCAAGTTCAGCTTCCCTATCTTGCCACATCTTCTGGGAAAGCACCAAAGTCCCCAAGGCAGCTGCAGTGGGCTGGAACCATCTCTGAAAGAGGAAGATTTAAGTTGAATGATGAAACAAAGAAACAAAACGCCCCAGATTGCCCTGACACTCAGACCAGTCCCAAAGCAAAATAGGTTTCCTGGCACTTAACTTGGTTTTGTAAAAACGCCTCTCTGATTCAAGCAAGACATTTTAAAATACACTTTTAATGAACGTCTAGTGAATGTTGATGGCTTGATTTGATTACTGGGAAGAACTCCCATTGTGGAAACTCTGTCCACTCCTGCAGGCCAGCAAATGTTGAAGAAAGCAGCTTCAACTTTGAGAGACTGAAGTCTGAGGTTGAATGACTTGCCTAGGGCCACAGAGCCAGGGAATGCCAGAGGTAGAACTGGAACCCAGCCCTCCTTCTTTCTCTGAAGTCAGCTTGTTATCTATAAGACTGGGTTGACTCCGTTTTTCTTGGCCTCAAAAATATTCATTTTTCTCAGAAAAATTCATAGTTTTCTAAAGACATACTTTTGGTTTGTGTTTATAAGAAGCATTTTGCCTTCAAAAGCCCATTCAAAATACTACAACTCTGAGCTAAATCATGAATAATAAATAAATAAACATATATATAAATTCACACACATAAAACATATATGTATAATGTGAATGCATGTATTATATACATATCTACACAACACACACATGCACATGTACACACACTATCAGATATATGTGTACACACATACATGTACCTATACAATACATAGACATGAATAAACATTAATGTATATACGAATATATATGTGTGTGTATATATATACACACCTATACATATATCTATGTTAATTTTGATACAAATATTTCTATTTTATGATTGAAGAGGACCAAATTGATATCACTATGTCTGGGCCAATGCATGGCATGTCAAATTGTGACTAATCAGACCACCAGGAGCTTAGAAGGCTTTCCAATAGGTTGGGCACAAGTCATTCATATTAACGTTTATATAATACATAAATATTGGACACATGTATGTATATACATTTATACACACATATGTCTCTGTGTGCATATATACATGTGTGTCACATACTTGTATGTATGTGTATGTATATATGTATATGTATGGGTACACCCACATAGTCACCCCTGATTTTTCATTATTAAGCCAAAAAAAAGGGTTTTAATTCCTTTAGGCAGGATAAATAGAAGTGAGTTTCCCTTATACTAATTTGGTGAACGTGGATGTAGCTTACACAGAAAAATCATCTAGTCTTTTAGCAAATTTAAGTGAAGAGAAGTCATTTACAATTTCTGTGCCAACAGGAGGCAGTATTGCTTACTCATAGTCTTTCTGTTCCCAACACTCCTCTGGCATAGATAGGGTGGTTTCTTTTCATTCTTTAAGTGGCATGGACAAAATAAGTTTCAGATCATTTAGGTAAGGGATGAACAGACACTTATTAAGCTCCTCCTATTTACCAGGCACATTACAAATGTGATTTCATTTGCTAATACTGTGGTTTTCATGTGGAATTTCACTTGTTCTTTGTGCAAGAACCTTGTGAGAGATGTTACAATTTATTGCTAATTCATTTTACAGAAAAAAGAAATTCATTTCAGAGAGGTTAAGCTGTTTGTTCTTTGTTAGAATTGATTTTCCACAGTTATACCAATGGAGGTATCAGAGTCAGAATTCAAACCCAGAACTTTGTGGACTCCATTGCCTCTTTCCACTTCGCTGTTCATGGTCCATGGTGCTAGCAAGCCTCCCCCTTCTTGGTGGTCTTTAAGTGAAGGCTAGAAGCCCATTTATCTTGGTTATTATCATAGGGGTCCCTGGTGAGCTGCACATTGGATCAGGTACCTGCTAATGTCACATCTAACTTTGAGACACAGCTCTTACAATATAAAGTACTGTTGTGAGAAAATGCACACATATGCACACATACATTCATGCACACATATGCACATATACTTGCACACACACAAGGCATATATATGCAATAGACATGTGTATACTTTTGCACACTCACACAAAACACACAAAATACATGTGCACACACACACACCACACACACACACACACACACTTTGTACATCCTTAGAGTGATTAACAACGTGATGATGACAGGGACTAACCCTGTCCTTCTAAAGGGATTTTGCAAGATGGGAAAAATCCTTCTACCGATAAAGATCAATGCTTTCTCTGCAATAGGTAATCTTCCAACATTAAGAGGTCAAATGGCTTGGTCAAGGTCATGGAGTCTGTAAGTGCCAGAGACAGGGCTTGCACTCAGGCCTTGCTGGCTCAGAGATCAGCTCTCTGTTTCCTAACAAACGTGGTCTTTATAAGAACTCAACCCTAGTCTAACCATGAGGAAGTTCATGAATAAGAAGAAGTCTTCCAGTGGCACAGTCTGTTCCTGCCAGGCTGGCATGTAGGAGAGATGCATCCCTGCTTGGCATGCTGTGATGGTGGGGAGCCAATTGCACACAGCTTTTAAAGAATCCGAAAGAGGTGTGAGTGATTTTATGGGCTCGATGTTTATTCTCTCTCTCGTAAAGTGGGTTTCCCCTCCAGTCAGGTTTTGCATTTGGAGAATATAGCGCTGGTGATGATTTCATGGAGGAGATGGATCAATTTAGTGTGGGCGTTATGGCTCTTGACTGTAATGAGAACATTCTGTTGGAGGGAAGGCCATAATTCACTGCAATGGATCAAAGGCTTTCATCGGGAATGAAGATAGATACTCAGAAATCGCAGGCAGTGTCGGGGGAAACAAAGAAAAGGAAAAAGAAAAAGAAAAGAAGCCTAGCTGCTTAGGCACTCCGCATTCTGTCTTTCGTTTGATTCGAATTCACCGTAGTTGATATTTCAAGAAAAGCTTCTGTTTCCGAATTTCAAAGGGTTTTCTATAACTAAGATGCTTTTAGTGTGGCTACTCTTTTTTTTTTTCCTCAGTCAGATTGAGAGCCGATGGACCATCAGATCCAGGGATGGCTTTGTAATCTGGAATATTTGGGCTCAATTCTGGTCTATGATGCTTCTTGGCTTTGTAATTGTGGCAAATCTCTAGACCTTTTCATTTGTCAGACAATTCGCCAAGCCTTTGAGAGTGATAGAGTAGAGTGACTGTGGAACAGAGGGACTGGATTCAAATCCTTCCTCAGACACTTACTACCTTTTATGACCTTGGGGTCATCACTCATCTTGCCTTGTTTCCTCCTCTGTAAAGTGAAGACACTGGACTAATCTAGATAAATTTTGAGGTATTTCTTAACTCTCCATCTTAGATCCCAAGTTGCAGAATAGTTACTAGTCTGTATCTGTGAATAACTCACAGAACTTGATTAATATCAAATAGTGGCAATTTCATCAGTTTATTATAGTAAGATAGTGCAGTGAATAGAGCACCAGGCCTGGAGCCAGGAAGGCTCATCATCATGAGTTCAAATTCAGCCTCAGACACTTACTAACTATGTGACCCAGGGCAAGTCATTTTACCCTATTTGCTGCAGTTTCCTCATCTATAAAATGAGCTGGAGAAGGGAAGGGCAAGAACACTCCAGTATCTTTGCCAAGGAAACCTCAGATGGGGTCATGGAGAGTTCCAATAACAACAACCACATAGAAGCTGGGACTTTCCAGCCCACCCCCAAAACAGTAAACTCCTTTGTGACAGGAACTGGCTCAAGGTGTTTCTTTAATACCCAGCACAGAGAGTATGAGAGCCACACTTCCTACCTGTCACTACAAAGTGCACGGAGGGAATGAGCCTGAGCGCGTTAATAGCCTCACTATCTTGGTGTCCCTGGACCTAGTACACTGCTAGGCACAAAAAAATGTGTCCCCAAAAGGTTTGGTGATTGCTTGATTGCTCTATTGGGGTATTAAAAACAAGAAATCAGGGAACTCTCTGGTTCAGGTGCTTACATTTCAACTAGGGTAATGGTTCTCACCATCCTTTTAATTCTGTAAAACCCTTTCAAGGAAAAAAAAAACCTTCGTGAACCCTCACAGTAATTTAATATGCCATTTATAATATTCCTTCTTTCTTGTTCAATTATTTTTCAGTCACATCCTATTTTTGTGACCCAATTTGGGGTTTTCTTGGCAGAGATACTGCAGGGGTTTGTCTTTGATTTCTCCAGCTCATTTTACAGATGAGGAAACTGAGGCAAACTAGGTTAAGTGACTTGCCCAGGGTCATGCAGCTAGTAAGTGTCTAAAGCTAAATTTGAACTTGGGGAGGTGAGTATTCCTGACTCCAGACCTGGCATTCTATCTACTATGCCTCCCAGCTGCCCTAATATTGTCTTATATTTGTAATAACTATAATAACTTTGATTGAAAAACCTTCAAATACATGTGTCTATTTTATAATTGTAATGTATAAAATTTTCTTCCATCCGTAATTATGAAAACTTTAAATATACAATTACATAGTAGAGTTTTATATAATCAAAAACTAATATGTAATTGTATGTTTTAGTACAATTTTAACACGGTTATAACACTCTAAAATTAATGAATATTTTATAAAGGGCAATCTATAAGAATTAAAAGAATCAATCCCATAAGGCCTCATATGCATAAATACCTTGATTTTAGAAATTTTGTTGACTATAAATTACATTTTTAGTGAGACAAGTTACAATATGAAAGATGTTTAACTTAATATGATAGTCATAAATAAAATTAAATCAAATGTTGGGCTTTTTATTTAAGCCAGATTTTCCAATATTTGCATTAATATCAGAGAGAATCTTAAATCTGGCTTGACATGTTTATTTCTACATTTTGGCCTCTAAGAAGAATAAAGTAAAAATGTTTGCTCACGCAAATATATGACAGAAAAGGGTAGGAGTTTTATAAGCTCTTTTGCTGAGAGATGAGAATTATTATTATTTAAATTTAGCCATCTAACCAATCAATAGAAATGAATAACTACTTACATTATAAACTATCTATCTCTCTGCTGGATAATGGCAGGAGCTATTAATTATCATTATTTAATTAGCATTATAATGCTTAATGTGAAGTGAAATTGCCTGTGTTGCTTTTTTAAAACACACACACATATATGTATGAATATATATACATATATATAACATATAACATATAACTGGAAAGGGTAGTTTATATGTATATAATATATAATATATAGATATATAGATACATAAACTATATTTTCCAGTCTTTCTTCAACATACTGACACATTGGCTACCATCACAGAAACTTTGCTGAACAGCTGATGATGCTCAGTAGTGTCTGTCTCTTCATCACCTCATTTGGGGTTTTCTTGGCAGAGATACAAAATAGCTCCCCATTTCCTTCTCCAGTTCATTTTGCATATGAGGAAACTGAGGCAAACATGATGTAGTGATTTGCCCAGGGTCACTCAGGTAGTAAGTGTCTGAGGTCAGGTTTGAACTTAGGAAGATAAGTTTGACTCAAGGCCAGAGCTCTAGGCACTACGGTAACCCTTACCTGCCTGAACAACAACTATTCATCTTGGAAATTTCCCAAATAGAAGAATAGTCATGTATGTAGAGGTTGTGCTTATATCAGAAAACATCTCTAAGACTGAAATGGGAGACAATGTGAAGTTTGTCTCAGCAGGACGTGTGGGGTGGTCCATGATCCCTTGTAATTCACATGCCCTGTGATCACCTTTTTCAAAATTGTTGGACATTCAGTCTGATGTAATCACTACATGGATGTCACATTTTTGCGTGTATGGTCATGTTGGTTTTAAATTTCTGTGGAAATAAACCTTTAATGCTTCTAACATAAGCTTTTGTTGTCACAGATTAACATGCATGTGTTACACAATCTGGTTGTTATTTACTGCTTTAGAAACCATTAAAGAATGCTAGTGTAGACCTTGGGGACACTTGCTGCTGCAGAATCCCCACAGGGGTTTAAGAACCACTCTTTGCTGAGCATTGCAGTGGTGAGTCAGTCTGGTGCAGTGTGAAGGCCTCTGGATTGGTGCCAGATGATGTGGACTCAAGTTCCAGTCTCTGCTTCGTATAGTCTGTGTGACCATGGGAAAATTACTTAACCTTTCTGGATCTCAAATATTAAATGATAGGATTAAAACAGTCTCCTAGATCCTTTCCGATTTTGGACCTCCTGAAGTAGGCATTTAATAAATGACTTCTGCTTTGAAAAATCATTTATTAAATGCTTACTACATACCAGGCACTGCACTGAGCACTGGGGAATCAAAGAAAGGCAAAACCAGTCCTTCTGCCCTCAAGAATGTTTCACTAATTTTAGAATATTTAAAAAAATTATTATTTTTTGCTTTTTGGAGGGCAATTAGGGTTAAGTGACTTGACCAAAGTCACATGGCTAGTATGTGTGTCAAGTGTCTGAGGCCGGATTTGAACTCAGGTTCTCCTGACTCCAGGGCTGGTGCTGTATTCACTGTACCACCTGGATACCCCATTTTAAAATATTTTAATAGATTTTTTGGAGGGCAGCAAACCAAAATGAATACAATTTAAGGGTCAAATTTGTAATAATAAATGGTTATGAGAAATAGAAAGGCAATTCAGCTCTCTAACATCTGCCTTGGCCCCAATGTGTAAGGTGTAGCCAAGGAGGTCAGGGTCAAACAGCTTCCTTCCCCTCACAATCGCTAAATCAGTTTCATATTCCAGTTCCCATATTCCCATCTCTTCCATCCCCTCAGGGATATTCCATCACAGACATCCTTTCACTCTCCCAAGTATTCAGCCAAGGCCACATGTTGGCCAGAAATGACAGAAGTAGAAACAATGAATTAAAAATGACGGTGTCAAATTTCTTCTCAATAAAAATGAAAGCTCCAAAAATTAGAACTTCCCCAAAAGGAAAGAGATGAGTGACGGGGAAGAAATATCCACATCTTTGGAGGTCTTTAGAATGAGGGAAAAGTTTTGTTTAGAACATCAAGAAACCAAACCTCCATTATTGGGAAAATGGACTGAATGCAGTGATTGTGCTCTGAACTGGGGCTTGGGGGTGGGGAAATGGCATCTAGTAATGACTGCACAAGTGGATAACTGCCAGTGTGGCTCTGATATATGTGATTTCACTGAAACTCTGTGAATGTACAGGTACCATGCATTGCCAATTGGGTGATCACATCACCAGCCTGTGCAAAATGGCAGCCTCTGATGCTGGCACGGCAAAATCTCTTTGGAGGCAGTAACAGTTAGAGCTAAGCCTAAACATGACTTCCCCCACAATTGGGAAGCCCACAATAGACACTGTCTTTCAGTGCACACATGTTTTGGTTACTCAACCTGTTCGTAATCTGCACCAAAATACCCACTATTTACATCTTAATAAAGTGACTTGGAATTAATGGAAAAAATGTCAAAAAAATAATAAAAATACATTTCCTTCTTTATTGGCTCCTCCTATTTCTTTATAAAACTGGTCTTGAGGGACAATAGAATATAAAAATGGATTCTGTATCTGCTTAGTCAAATGTCAACACTAAAGGTGGTACCAGGAATCTAGGCCTGGAACAAGGACCAGACCAGGATTTGGTCCCCTGAGAAGGCACCAAGTGGCCTGTCAAGCAGCTCTCTAAAGGGCACCACCTTGGCAATGGCAAAGTCTTTTCACATTCATGCCACAGTCAGCTATCATCATGGCCTTCAGAGGCTTGTCCTGAGCATCTGTCTTGGTGCCTTCCACCTTTTTATATCACATCCATTCCTTCGAGAACTTGACCAATCCCAAAATGTTTGCTGTCTAGACATAGTGTTTTGACAGTAGTGAAGAAGAATTGAGAGCCATTGATAACTTTGCCGGTACTGGCCATGCTCACTTAGCCTAGCTCATAGTACTGGTGCTTGGAATTCTCATCAAGAACATAATCAACATAGATTCTTGCGCCGTCATCCTGGATGAAGTACTCACTTTGAATTATGAGGGATTTGGCTACTGGCTGAACTCTGCTGCCACTGAGGCTAAATCCTTTCTTACTTGTGACCAAAAGCACAACATTGTTGACCATTTGGTGATAATAATTTGTTGAATTTGCTAGAATTTGGTAATTCTGTGGAATTTTTAAAGGAGCTTTATTAATTTGTTTGTTTTCGTGTTTTGCTTTTTGGAGGGGGGAATGCAGAGCAATCCGGGTTAAGTGATTTGCCCAAGGTCACGTGGCTAGTAAGTGTTAAGTGTCTGAGGCCAGATTGGAACTCAGGTCCACTTGACTCCAAGGCTGTTGCTCTATTCACTGTACAACCTAGCCACCCGATTCTGTGGCATTTTAAGGAATCGACAGCTCTTAGAATCTGAATCTTGCCAAGAATATTGTGGATGAGGATACAAAGGAAAAATGGCTGAAATATGGAAATGCATTTTGTTTTTTGTTCCAAAGGGGAAGACAATAAAGCGACAGAGGTCGTGCCTTTCCTAGTCTGGGATTATGCAGAGTTTCATGGTCCATTCTGGGAGCCATTTTTTAGACAGGGGATCTGTAAGGTACAGTAGACAGAAGAGATTAAGCAGGAGAGTGAGGGGCTTTAAGTCTTTGCTATAATAAGACTAATTGAAGGAAATGGGGATATTCAACCTGAAGAAGGAGCGATTTAGAAGCTAAATAAGGCTTTTCTTCAGTTTAGCTTTTTTCTTATAAGGGATGATTCTCAGGGAGGGGAGAAGGGAAGGGATGTGGGGGGAAACCTAGGTCACAGACATGCATGCATATACGTACATGTATATACACACATCCATCACAAGACATATATGTATACATGTATGTTTATATATACCTACAAACACATACATATAAGACGAAATAGAATGGATTAATGAAAATAGACATGTCTTTCTTTCAGTTCAGTTCAAAGCAAAGGGGGAAACAACCCAAAACTTGATCACAAATTGTGAATGGCCTCCAGCAGGCTCTGTACCCCGCTCCCACTTGCACAGGATGATCTGGAACATATGCTGTGCCATGGACTTATTGGTGTGTGCTGTGGTGGGCATCCTTGGGGGTAGAGCTCTGAAGTGATGGACCCTGATGACCTTTCTCTTGAGATCCTCACCTGTGATTCTGGGGGTCTAACTGACCATGGCAAGTACTGTGTCCTAAGGTCTCCCCCATCTCCAGATATCCCATGATCCTTTGATTTTAGGCTACTTATGGATAAGCAGAGGATGCTGGGTCCTAGCTGGAAGGAGGGGCATCCATATTATGAATAAAAGATTGTTCAGTCTTAGCTTTAGAGGAAAAAAGAATGAGGATATACTTACAGAGATACAGAAAATCCTGAAAGGAAACTGAATGTGCCATTGTCAAGCAGGTTATATATGAGGCCAAAACTCCTTCCAGACGGAGCAGTTACAGGCCAAAGATGGGATTATTTTACAAGCAATTCAGGCTCAATATTTTCCCACATAGAGAGAGGGAGAGGGTAGCATTGATCGAGCTCTGCAAAGCATAGTCTCTTCGGGGTCTATTTTTAGTTCAGAAGCCAGAGCTGAAGGTTTGCTCTTCGGCTAAGCCTCAGAAGGCAGCACCACAAATCCCAATCTCCTCTGGGCATCCGGTTGCGGCTTTGAGTTATTATTACAAAGTGCTCCATAATTACAAAGTTCCTTCCAAAAGCCTTTTATCTGCTTAGGAAATAGATGGTGTACACATGCAGTTCAGTGCTGAAGAAGGAAGCTATTGCCAGCACAGGAAAAAAAAAGACCGTGCCAGAGACAGGATCTAGACTCACTATCTTCCTGCCTTCCCCTTTGCCACAAACCCCAGGGACATTTTAATCTGATTACTAAATTAGTGAAATCACTGATTCTATCCACATCAAGAACATAAAATTTTAAAGCAGAACAGAGAATGCATATGAGGCAGAGGGAAACTTAGAATGTAGAATACAGACCATCGCAGCCAGATGAAACGTTAGTACATAGAACTTTGCATTTTAAAGTTAGAGACCTTGGAACAGAGAACAAAGACTGTCAGAGTGACTGCAGAAGACAGCACACAGAATATAAAGTCTGGGAGGGAACTTGGAACATGAAATGTCAGAAAGGGATCTTATAACATAAAATGTTAGAACTGGAATTGACCTTGGAGCACAGAGGCCTGAAGCATTAAGGGACTTTAGAACATAGGATGTCAGCGATGGAAGGAACGTAGAATATCAAAGATGGGAGAGAACCTAGAATACAGAACACTGAATGTCATAGCTGGGAAGCAACTTAGAGTGTAGATTCTTAGAGATGGAAGGGACCTTGGGATACAGACTGGAGGGTCAGATAAAAGAGGAATATCAGGATACAAAACATAGAATCTCAGGGGTGGAATGGAGCTTAGAGAAGGGGAAAGGAACAGACATTTATTAAGCGCCTATTATATGCAAGGCAGCATAAATTCTAATAAGCTTTACTAAATTGATTCTCACAACCTCCCTGGAAGTGCCTTTATTATTCCCATTTTACAGATAAGGAAAGTGAGACAAACAAGGTTTAAGTGACTCCCCCAGGGCCACACAGCTAGGAAGTGTCCCAGGCTAGATTTCAATTCAGTTCTTCCTGATTCCAAGTCCAGCATTATAACCACTGCAACCCCATCTGCATTTCCATGCATAAGAATAGAATGTCAGATTTGAAGGTGACCTCAGGACATGGAGCATATAATGTCAGAGCTATTAGAGAAGCTGACACAGGGCATAGAATGCCAGGGCTTGGAAGACCTCTAAAGACAACCTGGTGTCCCCCTCATATTTCATAGAGAAGACTGCTCTTCATGAAGGGGAAATGATACATACCTGAGGTCACCCACTTAATTACTTCTTCCTACTGGCATAGTGGGGGCCCTTTCCTTCTGGTCCAGGGACCCAGGCTTAGTTTTATCAATTACAGTGACAATTCACATTCTTATGACATTTTTAATGCTATTCTCCCAGGGAAACAGAGGAGGGGGAAATGAGATAATAAATTTTAGGAAACATTAGATGTTATTTAGGATTAACACCATTTTAGACTGGAGGGAACTGAGGCCCAAATAGGTTTAGTGACTTGATTCAATCTACCTCTTCCTTTTTCACTTTCCTGCATCACATTCCTCAGGGTGACATGACATTTTGAGCCGCCTAAGTTCTTAGGCATGACCAAGGGTAGCCTGCCTATTTCACAGATATGGAAATATTGGACCTGTGGTCACAGGACCATTAAAGAGAAGAATCAGATTCCAATCCAGACCCTCTGACTACATGCTTTGCTTCACACTGAATCTTGTACTTCAAGCTTTTCTATTACACTTGCCAGAGCCTTTCCCTATTAGATTATAATGTCAGTTAGGGCAGGAACCACTGTTTTTTCATCTTTATATTTACAACTCCTAGAACAGTTCCTCCCTATATTATATTATAGGTACATGCAGTATAATTGGACAGGCATGATATAATATGATGTAACACAGGATGTCACATACAGGCTTTGTGATAAGGTATACAAAAACTACCATATCGTAACCACCATATATAAATACATATATACACATAATGTGTGAGCGTGTGTGTGTGTGTGGGTGTGTGTGTGTGTGTGTGTGTGTGTATTGAAGGGATCTCCAAACCTAGGTCTTCATCAATGAAGAGAGATCTTGTTCTGAAAAATTCCTTCACCAATAAAGATCAGATACTATTTTTTAAGGGAGTAGCTAGGACCCTAAATGGTTAAGTGACTAACCCAGGGTCACAGCTAAATAAATTCAGAAGTAGAATGTGAACTCAAGTCTTTTTGATTTTAAGCCCATTATTCTATCCTCTGGACCCCGTGGACACAGCTACAATTCCTCACACACATGTATATACAGACATGCACTCACTCATACATGGATACATGGGAAGATTATACTTATGATTCCTCTTGTGTAGGGAATTCCTAGAGGAGGAAATCCCTTCTTCCTGTGGAGATTGGTCCCCTCTCAGTTCTCTGATCTTGGTTTTCTCCAGACCTAAGAGATGAAGGCATCCATTTAAGGTCCCACAGTCAGTTTGTGTCAGACATGGGACCTAAGTCCACATCTCTTGGCTCTGTTGCAGGCCCCATGACCTTTGCCAAGCCTCCTCTCTCCTTTGTGCACAACAAGTGATTCATAATTGTTTGTTATGCTAATGTAATTTAAATATTGCCAGATGGAAAACATGAAAAATGTAATTAGCAGATCATTTAGGCATTAAGAACCATACTTCTTCTCTCACTTTTCACTTATTCCCAGAGGGATCTCAGCAGGGTCAACATTCTTCACACCAGCCCCCTGGCATCTGATTTCCCTTCTGGCTCAGCTCTGAGACAAATTCATAAGCATTCTGACATGGGCCATCTAGAGCCAAGCTAGGCATGAAATTGAAACAATTAATGTGTTCTGCAGCACGCTGGGGTCCAAATGTCTGTGTCTCTCTCTGTCTCTGTCTCCTTCTGTCTCTGTGTCTCTCTCTCTATCTCTGTCTGTCTTTGTCTCCCCTTGATCTTATTTTCTCCCTTTCTCCTTTGGTAGTACATCTCATTATTATTTTTTTTTGTTCAATCTTCTATCTCTTATTAACTTCTGGATGCATTTAAATTATCTATGACTATGTTCAAGTTTCTCCAGTCTTTAACAAAAGAACTCCCTTCTCCCTGCCATTCCCTTGGGCTGTTGTGCCATATCTCTCCTCCTTCTCACTGCTAATCTCCTAAAATGAGAAGGCTATGTCTTCAACATCTTCCCTTCCTCTCTTTCCTGAACTACAACACTGCTGTACATTTTCATCTGCATTTCAGACCTTTGAATTGACTTGGGCAAAATGGAAACCAATCATGGTGTGGTGGTGGGAGCAGGGAAAGGAGATTGTTATGAAGCTTTAATATTGTCTAAAACTCTTATGATGCTTCTGTACAGTAGGTGGGGTATGCATATTAAGTGAACAGAGGATGTTGGCACATGGCCCCAGTTATGACTTTGTATGTTTGATCGCTAAAACAATGCAGATCCAGGTTAATTAGGCAGCATGGTGGGATGGTAGGGCAGGAAATAGGTTTGTAGTTATAAGAATGAAGAGTAAAGATGGGTAAACATTTCTAAAATATCTATGTCCTGAATGCTATATAAGCACCTGGCCCTCAAGGAAATTAAAATCTAGTTGGAAGCACAGACATACTTGTCACCATCATCATCATGACTATTGTTCTATCTCATACACTCTGACAGTTAGAAAGCACTTTCTTCAGGACTAATAAAACATACCAGCTGATAGTGCAAGCTTGATCCTTTCTGTTTCATGTATGAGACCCAAATGGATCAAGTGAATCAATAAGATATGAGATACTCAGTTTTTGTGTCCAAAGAATTCATTGCTGATGTGCCATCACCAAAGTGGACACTCTTTGTGAAGTTCATGGGGCCATAACTGATGATGGGGGAGGGAACAGTCAGGTAATGGCACTGGGAACACTGTGGAAACTTGCCTGAGGCAGTCTGCTCTGCTTCCCTTCTTCCCTCAGTATTTTTTTCCTACATGACCTAGGCTGCAGAGCCCCTGAAAAATTCAGTCAGAATTCCAATGTGTTATGTCTTTGTCCTGGCTTTCTGCTAGTGCACTTATTATCAGCTTTTCATAAAACCCAGACATAAAGAACATCAACAGGGGGATATGAGAAACGATGAAGGGACCTGCCAATTCAACCTTAAAGGCTCTCTATTGAATTCTTCAAGACGTGTCAATCATGGGTCACTTGATTAAATCACCCAGTGGTGAAAAGTTGCACTAAACTTATGTTGCTAGGAGGAAGACAAACATATTATCATAATGAAATGATGCAGCTTACTAATATGCTGAGGAAAGCAGGAAAGAGCTGATGTTTTCAATATCATTATCCTGTTATTAGGGGGCTGAGAAGCTTTTGAGGGGAAAAACAATCTTTGTTTAATTTGAACTATCAATGGGATCAGAACATACCTTGAAAACAAATGGAGAGAGATTCTGGAAAGATGGAAGTACAAGGCAGGAAATTACTTGGCTCTTCCAAATTTCCCCATAAACAATTTAAGATAATACCTCAAAGAGAAATTTAGTGAGGCAGAGATGATTAAAAGTCAGGGTAAAGCAGTCGCCCAGCCTAAGACAGCTTGGGAGGATGTTCAAGAAGACCTGACCTCCTGTCATGGAGCTCTGGCTTGATTGAAATGTGGAAACCTCTGAGCAGAAACTGCTGAATCAGCATACAAGAAGCTCTGGGGCATCTCTGTTTCTTCAGTGTCAGATTGAGCAATTTTCAAACCATGAACAGTGTGGGGGTCTAGTTAGGAGAAGATGGCGAGACCTTCTGTTGGACAGCACTGGACATGGGTCCTAAGTATAATGACTGACCCGTTGTTGTCCTGGCTATGCCTGTGGGAGAGGAATGAGCATACGCCTGTGTGTGCCTTCTCAGTGGGGGTCACCTGCTGCATGTGGTCACTGGCATGAGATAAGAATCATAGTTTGCACTCCAGGGAACAGGGATGAGCTGCAACTTATAGTCACTGGAAGGAGGGCTCTCAGGGATTAAGAGTGTTTGTGATGACAGCATTGTTGAGGTCCCTTGTTATGGCTCAGTGCTCAGAGAAGTATAACTGAAGTCTGACTCCTAGATAGATCTTAGACAGATACAACGTTATGAAAAACCTGAAGTCTAGGATATTATCCCTCTCTCCTCCCCAACACCCCCTACGCCACTTGGGACTAGTGACCTACACTAACACAAAGTTAACAGACAAGAAATAAGCTGCTTTAAGAATGATTAGGCAGAAGCTAAAGTGGTGGAGTCCAGACAGCAGCCACCGCCGCCCAGGACCTCGAGCTGGCACGAGAAGAGCCTGGGGCTGCTCATGACCAAATTTGTGTTGCTGCTGCAGGAGACTAAGGATGGTGTCCTCTACCTGAAACTGGCCACAGACACCTTGGATGTTAGGCAAAAGCAGAGAATCTGCGACATCACCAATGTCTTGGAATGAATTGGGTTGATTGAAAAGAAGTCTAAGAACAGTATCCGGTGGAAGGGTGAGGCACCTGGCTGTAACACTTGGGAAATAGCAGGTAAGCTCATCGAATTGAAGGCTGAAATCAGGGAGCTTCAACAACAGGAACAGGAGCTGGACCAGTCCAAGGTGTGGGTCCAGAAGAGCATCTGGAACATCACTGAGGATGTGCAGAGTAACTGCACATGTGACTCATGAGGATATCTACAAGTGTTTCACAGGGATCACTCTGTTGGCCATTCAGGACCCATCAGGTACCAGCCTGGAAGTGCCAGTTCTTTAGGGCCTAATTGGGCAGAAGAAGTATCAGATCCACCTGAGGAATGCCAGAGGTCCCATCAACATGCTGCTGGTGAATAAGGATGCATGGAGCTCTCCCCCATGTTGGTGCCTGTGCCTCCACCTAAGGATCTCCTTCTGTGCTAGGCAGCCATTCCTTCTCCTCTCCCCCAACTGAGACTATCACCTTCTCAGCACCAGGAGACCTCACTCCTCAGCAGCCCCTGCCCCACAATTCCGACCAGCACCCAGGACCACAGTGCCATTGGGCAGCCAGAAGCCAGCCCAGTTGCAGGAAGCAGCAGCGGCCCTGGGACAGACAGCAAGGATGCCGTTGTTCTCAGTACCCTCAGCACTGCATCCACTGCTGCACTTGACACCTGGCCACTCCAGTCCTCTGAGTCCTTGGACAGCAGCTCCATTTTGCCCAACCCTTCTACCTCTTTTGAGCCAATCAAGTTGGATCCTACAGGGATAGTGGAATTCCCCAAAGAGCTGTCAGAAATGTTTGGTCCAACGAGAGAGTGCATGAATTCTGGGCTGCTGGAGGAACTTCGGAAGTGTTTGCAACTCTGTTCCACCTCTCTCCTCCCCCTGGAGACCACGATTACATCTACAACCTGGATGAAAGCAAAGGTGTCTGTGACCTCTTTGATGTGCCAGTCTTCAGCCTCTGACTCTGTGGCTGCCCTTGGGGAAGCCAATACTGTTTGATTTGAGGGTTGCTTTGGTCCTTCCTTCTCCCACCTTGCCTAGTATCCTCAGGATTCCTCTGTAAACAGACTGACCAGCTGCCAGGACAATTCAATTCCCCCCTTTTCTAAAGTGCACAATTAGGGTCAGATTTCACAGGCCAGTCTGTCTATCCACCCTGCAGAATGAGGGAGAAGGGCCAATTCTCTGCCCTCCCCTCAATATCTTTATCCTCTGTCAACAGGTAGCCAAAGCATTCACAATGTGCCTCTCTTCCTAGGGCCAGAAACCTCATATTCTCTCCTCCTTTTGTATCACAGATCTGGTCTTAGACCTCAAGCTCTGCTGTGCCAGAGTGATACACTATACTTAGTTCCTTCACCAAGGCTACCTAAGAGACCCTACTCCCCACTTTGCCCCTCCCAATGTACCTGCCCATGCTCCTCCCTTCAAGATCCAAAAGGCCAAGCCCAGAGCCAGTGTGAGGCCAAAAGTCCTTGTATTAAAACAAACAAACAAAACAACAACAACAACAACAAAACAAAAAAATGACAAAAACATTACCTGAGTTTGAACCAGGCTCTCCTGGAGTCTGTAAAGAGTCCTGAAAACTCTTTTGTGGAAGGAAGAAAGGAAGCCAAGACACACTCTCTGAATGGAGCAGGAATATGACCATCCCCTTGCCAACAACCTTCCTCTTCCCCGTGTGTCCTACTTGCTGCTCCATAATAGGTTAATGAAACAGGCCAAGTGACTCCCCAAACTGGATAGATCTCCATTCCTGTGCCCCTAGGCTGAGGGCTCCCCCTCTAGCCCAGGGCTGGAAGAAGGAGGCCACTGACTCAGCTATGATATGTACCATCCCTTGCCTCCAGTTAGGAAATGTTTGGAAAGAGAGTTAGAGAGATTTACAGGAATGAACAGATTCCTATATAAAGATTATTTTTATGCATTTTGCAGTGTGAAAAAAATGAGTAAGCAAAAGAGAAAAACAACAGACCATAGATAGCTACTATGGTGAGAGAGAAGATCTGGGTGGAAACTCAAAGGAAGCCAAAAGAGTTACTTCTAGCTCAGAGCAAAGTGTAGAATATTCACAAGCCCAAAACGAATTCCTAGGAGAAACTGAAAAGGACTTTGAAGATGAACTAAAATAGGTTAGGAAAAAATAAGAGTAATGAAAGAAAGTAAAGAAAATTATGAAAAGAAATTCAACCAGTTGGAAAAGGAGATCCAAAAACTTATGGAAGAAAATAATTCCTTAACAATTAGTCTTGGTCAAGGGAAAGCTGATGACTTTCTAAGACACCAAGAAATAATAAGACAAAATCAAAAGAATAAAAAAAAAGTCAAAGAAAATGTGAAAAAATGTCTTTAGAAAAAAACATAAACAACTAACCCATGAAACAGATTGAGGAGAGAAAATATAAGAAATATTTGACTACAGGAAAATTATGATTAAAATTAGGGTAGACAATTTTACTTCATAAAATCATTAAGGAAAATTACCTTCAAGGTTTAGAATTAGCAGATAAAACAGAAATTTAAAAAATCCACTGATTTTTCCAACAGAAAGTGAACCCAAGATGAAAACTCACAGGAACCTTGCAGCCAAGTTTTGAAGCTCCTAGGTCAAGGAGAAAATACTATAAGGAACTAGAAAGACATAATTTAAGTACTGTAGAGTTAGTCAGGATAACATATGATTTAGTAGATTCTACATTAAATGACCAATGGGCATGGAACATGATATTCTGAAGAGGAAAGAAATTCTGTGTAATACTGAATATGGAGGAAAAAAAAGGAATTTAATGAATGAAAGGAATTTTAGGTTTTCATTACGAAAATACCAAAACCAAGTGGAAAATTTAACCTACAAGAATCAGCAAATATATATATGAAATGTTATGTGTAAATCTTAAGAATGTTATAAGTACTTAGGTATTTTGAAAGAGCACGCCTAGATGGAAAGCTTGGGGTTAAATTGAGGATGATCCTAGAAAACACAATTGGATAGGGAGACGTAAAATGAAGCAACATCTCATACAAACAAGGCATGAATGGGAGAACCATCACAGCAGAGGTAGGAGAGGGTGGAGGTCTGCAAGTGCTAGAACCTTATTCTCTTCAGGACTGAGTTAAAGAATGGAATGACAGGTACATCTAGAAGGGTATACACGTCTTCTTAACTTACAAATAGGAGACCAAGGGGATGGGATAAGGGAGGGACTTTGGAAGCAGGCAGGGAGCATTAGGGAAGCAGGGGTCAGAAATAAATTTATCTGAGGAGACATAGGTTAAAAAGAGAGGGAGAGAGGGATAAAGTGAGAAAAAAAGAGGATGATTTTATGTATGTGCATGTCTACGTGTGTGTGTGAGAGAGAGAGAGACAGACAGACAGACAGAGAGAGACAGAGAGACATTGAGACAGAGAGACAGAGACAGAGACAGAGACAGAAACAAAGAGACAGAGACAAAGAGACAGACACAGACAGAGACAGAGAGAAGTGCTGGCCTTCTCCAGTGATGGGAAGAGAGAGTCAGTTTCAATCTTAAAATGCAACCCAACTTTTTTTTTAAAGACCCACTACACGAGAGGGATAATTGAGGTACTTCCTCCTACACAAAAGAGGAAAGAATCATGGTTTCCATGATTATTTCCATTCTATAGTTATAGATTTATTCCTTTTTATTGCACGAGAGACTGTGGAACATGGACTATGGAGTATCGGAGATGGTTTCAACCTTATGCTATGGGAATTCTAGAGCTGTGAGGGAATTTAGGATATTGAACATATTGAAGGATCTTAGAAACAGCAGGATCCCACCCAAACCTGGGGGATTCCCAGCCTTCATTTTAGACCAAGCAGGACCTCCCTGTGAGAAGAAGGCTGCTATCCCTATTGCGGCCAGCAGAGGGCACTGTGCACCCAAGGAAATAGCTTTTCAATCATTGGTAATGATTCCTTGCATTTGCAGACCGATGAGCAGGATGCCAGCCACAGCAGTCCTGCTCTTTCCCTTTTCCAGGTGCCTTCTCTCCAGAGTCTGTCCATCCACACAGACAGACTTTTTGCAGCTATCACCCTCTAGGCAAGTGCTAACAAGATGTTAGAGGGTCAGAGTATAAATCTTGGGCCTGTTCCTTCACCCTTGTGTGCTTCTGTAGAGACGCACCACCTCTCTCTGCCTCAGTTTCATCATTGTTAAATGAAAAGACTGGGCTAGGCTCTCTGGAGCTGTTCATCTTCTGATCCAGTGGCACATGGATATGGTTCTGATCAACGCCAACCATCTCCATTGGCTTTAGTAACAACCCTTTTACTAGATCCACTATCTATGGAAAGTTTAGTCAATGTCTTCTGGCATACTCAACATGTCACACAACTACAAATTCAAAGAGAAATCTATTTAGAGGTGCCTAGGTGGCACAGTGCATAGTATAGTGAACGTGGCAGCAAGGAAACCAGGGGTTTGAATCTGACCTCAATACTTACTCTACCTAAGTCAATGAATCACCTAACCAATGGCTCCTGCCTCAAATGCTTGTTGTGAGGACAAATGTATATTAAGTGCATTTCAAACTTTAAAGTTCTGCATAAATGCTAACAATCACCTTTGTTGTCATTTTTATTGTCACCGTTGTCATCATTATCAAGGTCATGATCATTATCAACATCACAATCACCATAATCACCATCACCATCACCATCATAATCACCATCATAAACCCTGGGGTACAGGGACTCAGAGCATAGCTTTTTTATGGTTATGATTATTTGGATTTTATTACTCTTTTGTGATCTATAGTGAGTTCTTACACACACACACACACACACACACACACACACACACACACACACGCCCACACACATTCAATCAGTGAGTTCCACCTTTAAAACCTCTCTCAAAGATATCCCTTCTTCTTTGAAATAGTAGACACTCTTGTGCAAATCCTGGATATTGAGATAGCCTATTGGTGAGCCTTCTTGTCTTAAATCTCTCTCCATTCCAATCCATTCTCCATTGAGTACACAAAGAGGTTTTCTTTAAGCATAGGTCCTGTCACTTCCCACCCCCTCCCTCATTAAACTCCAGTGGATAATTATCTCTTCCAGGATCAATCAAAAATCCTCTGGCATTCAAGCTAGTCTTCCTACACTGGCCCACCTTCTGCCTTTCCATTCTTCTTAGGTGTCCCATGATCCATTGTCACTGCCTTTCTCTGCTATATCTCAAGCAAAGACACTTCATCTCCTGACTCCAGGTATTTTCACTGTATATCCTCCATGCCTAGAATGCTCTTCACCCTCTGTTAGCTAGCACCTTGAATATTTCCTGCTAATCCAGTATATAGCATATTTGCACAATTACCTACATGATGTGTAAGCCATTATGTTGTGAACTCCAAGGAAGATACTAACTTCCCCTTTTGTTAAGCACAGCATATAGTCTCTATTAAATGCTTAATTAATGCTTATTTACAGACCAGACTATATGACCCGAATAGTAGACATGGATTTCCACCACTTGAAATAGAACTGATGAAGACACATGACTGAGATGGTGGAAGCTGTACAGCCTCAGTTGGGGCAGGGTTGGCATAGTGGGAGGCAGCAGGAGCGTGAGGGATAAGGATATTGAGGGAAAGGAGACTGAGATAGTCAGTTTATATCTACCCACGACTAGCCATATGACCTTAGTTAATTATCCTCTGGGAGTCTTAATTTTCTTATCTATATGTTGTCATGTTCTCTAAATTCCACAGAAGGCAGATAAATGGCTCAATGCTTAGAGCATTGGGCCTGGAGTCAGGAAGACCTGAATTCAAATCCAGCCTTACTCACTTACTAGCTGTGTGACCCTGAGCAAGTCACTTAACTTCTTTTTGTTTTAATCCACTGGAGAAGGAAATGGAAACCACAGCAGTACCTTTGCCAAGAAAATCCCATGAACATATGGTCCATGGGGTCAAGAATTGAATGCAACTCAATAAAATTTCCTTTACAGCTCTGATATTATTATATATTCTCAGATTCTTACATTTCTGCCAGTAGAGGTTCCAAGATTCCTTTCACTTTTGATATGAAAGGTTCTCTCTTCTCTGCTCTAAGATCCCTCCCAGATCTGACATTCTATGTCCTAAGGTCCTTCTTAATTCTGAAACTCCATATTATATGTTCTAAAATCCTTTCAGTCTTTGACATTCTATGTTTTCTGTCCAAAAGTTCCTATTGTTCCAGCACACTTTGTTCTAAGGTACCTTCCAGGTCAAACGTTCTGTGTGCTCTCACTAGGGACCTTGAACGTATTCCTTCCCTCATTCAACCTGTGTTTCCAAAGCCTCTGCAGCTTCCTAGGTGCTATTCTAGAATTCAAGGATATAAAGACAATGGCAAAATGGGAAAGTTACTTGCACTTCATGCAGGAGGGTGGTTGGTATAAAGCAAACACAAAATTCTCTGCATAGACTTTGGGCCCTGGCCAAGGGCCTTCCCAGGACTGTGGCTCAGTTTCCTCATAAGAATGCCTTCCTCCCGGGGGTGGTGTGAGGATCAAATGGGCTAACATACAATGTGCTTTATCAAACTTTAAGGAATCTATATTAAATATTATTATTGACTGTCATTATGATTATGGTCATGGTTGATATGGACCTGAACTGCCCAGCTACAGAAAACTCTTCGGGGACAGACACAAACAATGCAACCACGTGACCAGTCCAAAGGTGTCCTCATTAGAAGTAGGATCGATCACCTCCTTTCCTAGGCCCTGTACCGAGATAGCCCATCTTAACTAAGCAACCAGTGACTCAAACAGTTCACTTTGTCTAAAATAAGACAAAAACCAACAGGAAAGCAGTTTGAAGAAAGGCCTAAGTCTTGTAGCCTGGTCATCCTTGGATGTGTTCCCGGGGAATCTGGAGGACCGTTTGGCTGTGATATTCTAGAAAGGATTTGCTGCTTGGGGAAGGGGGAGCAGTTAGGTGGCTTTTTCTCTTGCTGAGTGTATGGAATTTTTAGATTCTCTTCTCTCTGAACACCCATTCTGGGTTCAAGCTCTCGATGCTTTGAGAGGAGTAAGGCCTGTGGAAAAGTACCAGCAGTCCTCACGTTCCTTTTATTTCCCTTCCATTTTTTCCTACATTTCATCTCTCTGGAAAATGTTCATCATTTCTGTGACATGAAGTTGGCAACAATGTTGTTCATGTTTCTGAAATAAAAGGTTTTGAAGAAATGCTGACATCCCTCATTGTTTCTCCTTTTCACACAATATGGGCAGAGGACTTGGCAGGCACTGCTTGGCACAATCATTCAGGCAAATATGAAAGACAGGAAAAGACCACACAGTTGTTGTCTAACCCTGCTCATCAGATCTGGCAAAGCCAATCATTCCGAAAAGTATTGAATAAAAAAAAATCGTGTTCACCAGCTCAAATGGGGAGGGCATCAAGAGGCAGCAGCGGTCCAGAAAGAGAAGCAGGGACTTCAGTGAATGGCAAGTTCATTATGAGATTAACATGAAGGGCTGGCAATTGGGGGCCATGTTAAGAGGGGCAGTTACCAGGAATAAAGAGGCATCCCTCTCACTCTATTCTGCCCTCATTAGAAATGATCTAGAGCAGCGGTTCTAAATCTGTGGGTTACGTTCAGTTTGTAGCAATGAAAACACATCCTGCATGTCAGAAAGATTCATAACAGTAGCAAAATTTCAGTTATGAGGTAGCAATGAAAATAATTTTATGGCTGGGGGTCACCCCAACATGAGGAACTGTATTAAAAGGTAGCAGCATTAGGAAGGTTGAGAACCACTGATCTAGAGTATCAGGGCCAGTTCTGGCCAGCTAAGTGGCTTGGTGGAAAGAGCTCTGGAGCTAGGGGCAGAGCAACCAGGTTAAAATCTAGCCTCAGACTCTTAATGGCTACATGATCCTGAGTAAGTTATAAAGCCTTTTCAAATCTCAAATCTTTAAGTCTTTAAATCTCAGTTTCTTCATCTGTACAAAAGGGAATAATACTAACATCAACCTTCCAGGGTTGTTGTGAGAATGAAATGAGAGAATATATTTAAAGTGTTTATCACAGGGTCCGGCACAGAGTAGGTCTGTTTATCAATAAAGCCTCCTACCATTCAGCACTGGCCAAAAGTGGAAAGACTGCTATGATGTGTGGTAGTTTCTGCATCCTGGAGGTCTTCAGGAAGAGGCTCCATGGTTGTCTCTTGTCATCCTTCATGTATCCTGTTTGTACACACACACACACACACACACACACACACACACATGCATACACAGATCCGTGTATGTGTATACTTGCATGCAAACACACACATACATACGTACGTACGTACATACATACATACATACATATATTTGGCCTGTTGTCTCTTCTATTGAACTGTGAGTTGCTTGAGAGCAGGGATTTTGTTTGTTTGCCTTCACTCCCACCCCATAGTTGAATGTGCCAAGTAAACAGTAGGTATTTAATTAATGTATGCTGGCTAATTTGACTTCCATTATCATACATGTTACAGCAGCAATTATCTCTACATGTGGTCGCTGAATTCCCTTCAAACTCTCAATGTGTGTGACTCTGATAGCTACCAACAGTCTTCGTTAGCATGTAGAAGATACTTTAAGATTTGTAAAGATTTTGCAAATATTTCCTTTGATCCTCAAAACAACCCTGGGATAGAGGTACTGTTATTACTCTTGTTTTCCATGAAAGGAACTGAAGTCCTTAGAGGTTAAATGACTTGGCCAGGGTTATAGCTATTAAGTGTCCAAGATTGGATTTGAAATCAGATCCTGCACTTCCTGCACTGCCTTGCCTGCCTGGCTACTTAAGTAGAATCTAGATGGTCAGATCAAACATGGACAGGACCCAGATGTCCAAAGTTGAAGTGCCTTTTCCTTGGCTTCTCACCATCTCCCATCTGGTTAATGTAAAGTACATAGCACAGTGTGCCTGGCTCAAAGCAATCACTATATAAATGTTAGCTGTTCTAATTATCATTATGATTCTACTCGTCTGCCTTATATGTTATTTAAAACTAGCATGTGTTATGAGGATCAGTTAGGTTATGGTCATTGATCCCAGGAAATAGTGCTCGATAAAGAATACTTCAAGAGTATGTAATTCTCTGCATGGATAACCGATTAAACAATGTATATTTTAAATCCTCTATGTTTTTATCACAGGAAAAGAAAAAATAAAAGCCCTTGCCAGGTGGCCAGCTCCCTATGGATAAAGCTCTATGAGGAGCTCCTGGCGTGCAGTAGGGAGTTAGGAAAATGCTTGGTGGCTGATTGATTGCCTGTGATCACCCTTTCCTCCTTGGAGGACACACAGGAGATAGGCCTCTGCTGGTATCGGCTTTGGGCCTGGGGCTTCAAAGGAGAAATAGAGATGAGAGTAGACTCTCTCCTGTTCTGACACTGGAGATCCTCCCCGCAGCTCCAGTGGAAAGGCAGAGACAATATCTTTAGGCCTATTTTACAGACTGAAAAATCAAAGTCCAGAGAGTGGGAAGGGTTTGTGAATGATCACCCACCCGAGACTCAAAACTCACACTTACACATCCACATCTGTATGTCTACACATATACATATATGCATGTATGTATGGAATGATTTTATACATATGTATATGTATGTATACACACACATCTGTCCTGTCTATCTATCTATCTATCTATCTATCTATCTATCTATCTATCTATCTATCTATCTTTCTTTCTATGTATCTATCTTTCTATTTGTTTATCTATCTATCTATCTATCTATCTATCTATCTATCTATCTATCTATCTATCTATCTATCTATCTATCTTTCTTTCTTTCTATGTATCTATCTTTCTATTTGTCTATCTATCTATCTATCTATCTATCTCTGTCTATCTATCTACCTATCTTCCTATCTGTTCATCTGTCTGTCTGTCTGTCTGTCTATCTATCTATCTGTCTGTCTGTCTGTCCATCTATCTATGCATATATCTATCTATCTATCCATCCATCCATCCATCCATCCATCCATCCATCCATCCTTCCATAACCACCCATTCATCCATAACCATTCATCCATCCATCTATCTATCTATCTATCTATCTATCTATCTATCTATCTATCTATCTATCTATGTCTGTCTGTCTGTCTATCTATCTACCTATCTTCCTGTCTGTTCATCTGTCTGTCTATCTATCTATCTATCTATCTATCTATCTATCTATCTATCTATCTGTCTGTCTGTCTGTCTGTCTATCTATCTATGCATATATCTATCCATCCATCCATCCATCCATCCATCCTTCCATAACCATCCATCCATCCATAACCATCCATCCATCCATCCATCCATCAATCCACCCACCCACCCATCCATCCATCCATCCATTCATCCATCCATCCATCTATCTATCTATCTATCTATCTATCTATCTATCTATCTATCTATCTATCTATTTCTCTATAATTTGTGTCTAATTGTAACCATCTCTAGGGTGAGTGGGGGGAGAGGAAAGATTTTTAAAAAAGCATTCATTTGATAATTTTGCTATGTATTTGAAAGGGATAGCAAGTTGGATCTAGTAGATTTGCAGTTTCATGTACAATCATCTTTTTAAAATTTTACTGTGTTATAGAAATGCTTGTATTATACCATAAATTAAAAATAAAATGAAATAAAAACTATCACTTCTTTTCCTTTTTGTATACTAAATGCTGCCTTGTGAGATATTATACCAAAAGGAAATAATCGAAATGGGCACATTGGCTCATATTCAGCCTTTCCCTTTGTCTTTGACCTCTGCACGGAATAGATCCAGGAGCAGGACTGAGCACTTACAAAAAGGTTAGAACATTTAATCACCCTTGGTTTGCCTCTGCACTTTATACAGTACTGAGCACAAAATGGGGAATTAAATAACCCTTGGGGAAAATCAGAACTATTATTAATAAACTAATTTGGCAATTCTCTAGAGCTTGATATTTCCAGGGAGGTTGTCTGGCCCCTGTATGGAAAGTAGCATACTTTCACCAGGAGATGGCACTGTGCTCTCAATTTGTAAAGTTAAAAACAAAACAAAACTACATTCAGCCTCTCTTATTTTTGCTTTCCTAAAGCAGTATTTATGAAGCATAAATCATTTTACAGAAGCAAATAAAATGCCCAGGAAATGAATCCCAATGTTATTTAAATTATAGTTGTTTATTGGTAAAGAGAAGCAAAGTGAGAGGCTGCTTCTTGGAGGGCTCTCTGAGTCAACCCGGTCCAGCCACTCTCCCTTCTGATACAAGAAATGGTAGTGCAGGTGGACGCAAGAGAAACCAGCCTCTACCTCCTTCCCCAGTGAAGCAGAGGTCTAGACTGCTATCATAATGCCAAGGAGGACTGTGGCAGGCATTCATGCCTAGTTAGAGAGTGGTCTATCAAACCAATGAGGCCCTTCCCAACACTGAACTCATGAAATTTCCAGGTGTTTGGCATTACCTCTAGAAAATCCAACCAGCTTCTGTCGTGTTGTCTTGTGTGAATCTGAAAACGCTGACCTTGTGTCCCAGAGGCGATCTCCCTCATAGGGCAGGGGTGTTACTGGATGCTCTAGGGAACTTCATGAGCTTTCTAGGTCAGTGCTAACCTAGTTGAGGATCCTCTCTATTGCTTGGGACACATGGAAATTCATCCTATTCTAGGAGACATTCAATTCCTGTCCTGACCCATTCTTCTTGGGGCATCTCTCATCCTTTGGCCTTTTTTTTGCTTGCCTGGTGCTTAGCACAGTTCCTGGTCTAGAGTAGGCACTTAATAAATGCTTGTTATCTAACTTTTAAGAATTTACTGAATTTACTTGATTTACTGGAATCAAGCCTGAACTAGGCATTTTGTAATATCCACCCAGCATCTTTTAATATGCCTCAGGTACAAAGAAGGACAGATATATTCCTACTTTTAAATGAAAACCCTTCAAGTACTTCAAGACAGCTATAACCTTCTTCCCTTCCCACTCTTCACCCCCCTGCTCCCAACTTCTTCCCCAGGGCTTTCAAGGAATCCTTATATGAAATGACCTGGAGGCCTTTCATTAATGTGCTGTCCCAGGTCTTGATGATTCCAAGTCACCAATGTACTTTAAATGTATATGTTATCTAACACTGAATGCAACCCTCTAAATGGGTTGTGAACAGGAAAAGAGCAGAAAGATGATTCAGCTTCTGGGGTGGATCCAAGATGGTGGAGTAGAAACAGGACTTCTTCACTGCTCTGGTTCCCAACACTTCTAATACATGTAAAAAAATGGCTCTGAACAAATTTGAGAGATACAAAACCCACAAAGTGACAGAGATAAATGAAACTCACGCTGAAGGAAGCCCAGCAGGACGACAGGAAAAGTGCACCACAGAAGGTTGGGAAATGAGCACAGTCTCCTGTGAACTGTGGTTCTGGCCCCAGGGTGGCCCTGAAAAGCAGCGGCTGGAGCAGACTGCTAGTGAATCACTAGCAGTCGTGGAAGCTTCAAAACTTCTCAACCCATAAATGCCAAAGAGAAAGCAAAAGGTCAGTTGAGAACTCTGTTGATACTGGGTGGAGAAGATCATGGTCCAGCCCCTGCCCCTGAGATGAGGAGTGGCAGAGGTGAGGCTGCCTCAGGAGCTCCTGGACTGCAGGTTGTAGGGGAACAAGTGAACATTCAGAAGTTAATCACGCTTGCTTAACCTACTTGAATCTGCATCACATTCTTGGGTGGTGGTCCTAGGGTGTATAACCAGTAAGCCAGAGCTTGTGGGGGCTACATAGAAGACACTCTCCTAATAGCTCCAGCAGCTGCAAAAAACAGAGATTTGGGACATAGCTCTCTGCAATCTGGATGCAGAGTTCTACCCTGGCAAAGAGTTCAAAAGTCAGGTAATAGGCTAGCAATATGAGCAAGCAGAGGAAGCCAAAACAGACCACAGAATCACTTTTTGGGGACAAAAAGGATCAAAGCATGGAATGGGAGGAAGATAATAAAGCAGAACTCCTGCATCAAAAGCATCCAAACAATATGAACTGTTCACAGGCCATGGAGGAGCCCAAGAAGAATTTTGAAAATCAGGTAAGAAAAGTGGAGGAAAAATTTGGAAGAGAAATGAAAATGATGCAAGAAAATTGTGAAAGGCGAGTCCACAGCCTGCTAACAGACCAACCTCCCCCCCCCCAAATACTGAAGAAAATGACACCTTTTAAAATAGACTAACTTGACAGAGTCAAGATGGTGGTGTAGAAGCAGGAAAACTCTATGGTTCCCCCCATAATCATCTCAAATATTTATAAAATATGACTCCAAACAAATTTTAGACCTACAGAATCCACAAAGTGACAGAGAGAAACAAATCTCCTGATAAAAGCAGCCCAGTAGGCCGACAATAAGAGTTCATTGCAGTGCACTGGGAACAGAGCCCAGCCCTATGATGAGCCCCAGGTTTTAGCGCCAGGGCTTCCTGGACCAGCTGGGGCTGGAATATTCAGGAGAGTGGATCACCAGCAAGCTACGGTGGTTTCCAGAATTCAAGAACCAGAGAGCAAAATAGAAATTGAAAGAATTCATCAATTGCCTCTTTAAAAAGATCCCCAAAAGAAAACTCCTAGGAACATTATAGCCAAATTCCAGAGTCCCCAGGTCAAGGAGAAAATACTACAAGCAGTCAGGAAGAAACAATTTTAATATTGTGGAAACACCATAAAGATAACACAAGACCTAGCAGCTGACTTACAATATGATATTCCTGAGGTCAAAGGAGCTTGGTTTAAAACCAAGAATCCCCTGCCCAACAAAACTGAGTACAATGCTTCAGGGAAAAATATAGTCATTCAATGAAATAGAGGATTTTCAAGTATTCTTGATAAAATAACCAGAGCTGAACAGGAAATTTGAATTTCAAATACAAGAAGTGAGAGGCATGAGAAGTTAAACAAGGAAAAGAAATCATATGGAACTTATTAAAGTTGAACTATTTACATGCCTATATAGAAAAATGGTAATTGTAACTCATAAGACTTTTCTCAGTATGAGGATCATTGACAGGAATATAAATGCATGTTTTATATATATATATACACACACACATATATGTATATGTATATATGCATGTGTATGTATGTGTATGTGTATGTATATGTATATATGTATGTATGTGAGTGTGTGCATATGTATGTACATGTATCCATAGACAGAGGGCACAGGATGAGTTGCATATGAAGGGATGAAGAAGGAGAAAGGGAGAGATTGATTAGGGTAAATTATCTCATATATAAGAGGCAAGAGAAAACTGTAACAATGGAGGGGAAGGGCAGGGAGGTGAAAGGGAATGGGTCAACCTTACTCTCATTGAATTTGGCTTAAGGAGGGAATAACATACACACTCAATTGGATATTTTACCCTACAGGAAAATAGGGGGAAAGGAGATGATAGGTGGAATGATAGGAGGGAGGGCAGATTGAGGGAGATGGTGGTTAGAATTAATCACTTTTGAAAAGGGACAGGGTCAAAGGACAAGGTAGAATAAGTGGGGGTGGAATAGGATGGAGAGAAATTCAGTTAGTCTTTCACAATACAACTACCATGGAAATGTTTTGCATGACTACACATGGACAACCTATGTTGAATTGCTTATTTTCCCAGTGGGGGTATGTGAGGAGAGAAGAAAAAATCTGGAAATCAAAGTTTAAAAAATGTGTAAAAAATTGCTTTTTACATGCAACTTGGAAATAAGATATGGAGGCACTGCGGTATAGAAATCCATGTTGCCCCACTAGAAAGTTAGGGGGAGTGATGAGAGAGAATATAAGAGAGAACAGATTGGGGGAAGTGGTATTCAGCAGGCTAGCTATGTCAGAGTGGGGGGTAGGGGAAGGATGGAGAGAAAAATGTATAACTCTAAATCTTGTTCAAATTAATGTTGAAAATTAAAAAATAAACAAACACATTGGCTTGTGGGGGAAACCATGATTCAGCTTCCTATTCCTAAACCCTTCATCTCTCTGAATGCAGAGAGGGCTGCTGCTGCTGCTGCTGCTGCTGCTTCTGTCATACCCTTCCTCTGTGCCCAAATAACCATGTTGATACACATGATACATATGTTGATCAGAGGCTCTTCCATATGTAAGGCTACTCTTTCATATCACCTGGTATCTATTCACAAATACATAGAGGATGGTCCTTAGGTGATTGGAATCTAATCCATTAGAACAAAAGCAAGGCACAGAATCAAGAGGCCTGGACTGCCATATCAGTGTTAGTTACAGCTAAATCTTGGGGTGACTTAAATTACTTCCTCTTTCTCCATGTCAGCATCCTCATCTGGAAAATTGAGCATGTGTGGTATGGACTGCCCAGGGTTTTCATGAGGCTCACATCATGTCCTGTATCTGAGGAGCTTTGAAACCTTAAATATTTACAGAAACATTAGTGAGACAATGCCTCCTCATACCCTGGAGGGGAGTTTGGGCCAGGGCAGATGATAACAGGCTGGCAGAGTTTCAGCAATGGGGTTAAGTGTAGACAGGACTTCTCATGACAACTTTGCCACCCCCACCCCCTCAGCTAAAGATCCAATTAATGGAACTGAACAATAATCTTCAGTCTTTTGAAGCCCTTTTGTATTGCTATAATGATAGCAGAAGAGAGAGGATGGATGAATCACTGACATTTAATAAGCCCTTACAACTGTGTGCAAGTAACTGTGCAAGAGCAAGAAGGTCCTTGCTCTCCAGTTGCTTAGATTCTCTTAGGGGAAAACAAACAGATATGCAAACAAAAACATGTATAAGGGAGAAGTTCAAAGAGCTGGGGTTAGTGAAGTTTGATTGATAAGGTCACTAGAGTTTTGCGTGTGAGTCTCATGGTAGGACAGGTGCAGGCACAGGACCTGGGGGCATTAAGTAACATAGCTCTCCATTCAGCTGAAAATATTATTTCAACCTGCAATGATAGCCAGGCCAGCAGCCAGAGATTATTTAGGGCAGCAGCAGAATTCTTGAATTTAGGGGGTGCTGGTAAGACTTTCTTTCCTTCAGCCATGTAGAAAATATTGAACCTAATTAGAAATGTTTTTTGTACTGGTTCAGACCAGTAATTTGAAACAGTGTGGGGAACTTCCAGAATGGAAACTCATTTCCCTGATACTGATAGACAATTTCTATGTCATCTGTAGTTTGTGATATTAAAGAATATCTTGGGTCACTGTGATATTAGGAGACTTGGTCATGGTCACACAGTCTACATGTGTCACAGGCAAGACCTGAATTCCTGAACATTGTGAGTAAATGGAAAAGGTAGACTGAGGTAGAGACCCTGAGTAGGATTAGGTCATTAACAGGAACTTGTTAATGAAGGGGGTCAGATTGGCCACCTCTTTATTGACATGCAAAAAAAGGAAGGGATCTGGGCAATTGGGGAACCTTACAATTGTCTATACTGAGAAGTGAGTTGGCATTCAGATGTGGCTAATCACACCCCTCTCTGACAATCAAGGAATGCTAATTATTTTATGGTACTCACTTGTCTCTTGTAGTCTTTGTTGGGGGAGCAAGACTAGTGGCCTTGATGTCCACTTGGAGAAGAATAAATATCGCCTACATACACAAAGGCAGACAAGGATGAAAAATGTGCCTGGGAGTAGGTTAAGGGGCTTGGGGCTTACAAACAGATGCCCCAGGGGCTAATGGCATGAATGAAATCAACTTTCCCTTTCAACCATACATTTAAAGTAATGTAGAGAGAAAAGTGTCTTCCTGAGTTTAACTCAAAGACAGAAATATGGGTTGAAAAAAATGGGTCAATAATAGTGAATTGGGTCAATTACAGAATAGCATTAATCATTAAATTATACAGAACAGTTTTAATTTCCTCAGGTATTCCTGAATCCAAAGCCAATTCTTTATTGATCACATCATATTTCCATTCTGGTTGATAAGATGATGATTTCTTATGCAGCTGGATAACAGATACCATGGGTTACATCCCACAATTTACCATAATCCAGCTGTGCTCCCTGATACTAGTTGTGGAGAGGCCAACAAGTGCATAGGTTATTCATCTCCAGTGTATCCATCCACCTGAATTGGTCTTAAAAATGATTTGGATTTGTAATTCAAAAATGTAATGAAAATGAATGATGTAAACAAGAAAACAAATAAAAATATTTAAAAAATGATTTGGGGATTGTTTTCTCCTACTGCTTGAACAAATTATGTTTTTTTTGAAACTTGCCATTATGGGTAAAAAAAATGTGAATTATGACCTTTCCAAAATCTTAATTTAACAGAATGAGACACGAAGGTCTAAGTCAAGAGAAATGACCATTCTGTGCCCATCTATGAGGACAAGCACCTAAAAAAGGATGAATTCCAATTTAGTTGATTAATTAACATGTAATGTTGGTAAGATTCAATCCTATTTACTTTTAAATGGAATTAAAAGAATATTTCATCAATATTCCTCCATTGGTAGGCTTCTTCTTAGGAAGCCCATTTTAGGGACCTCCTGAGGTCACTACTCAACATTCCCTATCCAGTTCTGTTTCACATCCTCTCAACTTTAATGCCTGGAGTGTACCTTCTTGGCTGCCAATACTCTTCAATTAACCACTTCTTACATGTTGGGTTGGCTTCCCTTGTCTAGTCTAAGTTCCTTGAGGGGAAGGACTTACCTTTGGCTGATGTTGTTATCTCCAGCTCTTAACATGATATCTGACACATTTTAATTGTTAAAAAAAAGACTAGTAGCTCATGTTTCTGGCTACTTTGTAGTGTTGTAGTGCCCTCACAACAACCGAATTTGAAAAGCACTGATATTCCTAATAATACCCTTCTGTACATAAAGACAATGGGGCCCAGGTAGGTAAAGAGACCTCCCCAAGGTCACAAGGCCAGTAAATGAACAAGATTTGGTGTTAATCTAGTTATTCAGACTCCAAGGCCAGCACTCGTTCTGGCAAGAGAGCTAATAATAAAGTGAACATCAGCTAGGGAGAGGAAATATTGAAGCAAAGATTAGAGAAATTCGTCAAACTAGATAATCAGTTTCTGGATAATTGAGAATATACTGTCATTTCAATAAATTTTGACAACATAATGATTCAACTAAATTTAATCTAATTTCCAACAATTCATATTCAATGTCAATTTCACTTGTCTTAGCTACGCACAACACCTTTAATTTGAGAAAGAAAATTTTCAAAATGAAAACATAACAACTTTTACATAATCTTAATTTTTAAGTCTTCATGTCAAACATTTAATAGGATCACAGAATTGGAGAATCAGAGAATTTCCAATGTAAAAGGGTCCTGAGGGGCCAGCTAATCTGAGACTATCTGAACAAGGATCTCTTTTTTATGACATAGCCAATAAGTGATCCTTTGGGACCTTCATTGAAGTCTTACAGGGAAGGAACTCACTTGAATTGGAGTCTTTGAAGACAGTGAGCATGTCCCAACTCAGTCTATTCTTAGGGCTAGGGAGTGAACCTGTGATTTACTTGGCAAAAGGAATTCACATACAATGAATCTTTCTCTACCAATGGAGATTTGTGCTTTCTCTACACCTATAGTTTTATACCTCTGGGTATTACTTTGGAAGGCAGAGTTGGCCAGAGAGGATTTGATCCTTTCTGCTCCTTCCTCCCTGAAGCACAGCAGTCTTCTATTTTAAAATTCTTCCCAAGACCTTTTTATATCTTTGCAGGAGTGATGGGGAGAAGAACTTTTTCACTGCCACGTCATGGAAGATGGACTTTAGTAGCTTAATGAAACCATGAGCTTAATGGAACTATGCTGTGTAGAGTTACCCAAGATGGACAGATCATAGGGGAAAGTTCTGACAAAAGGTGATCCCCTGGAGAGGGGAACGGCAAACCACTCCAGCATGTTTACAAAGAAAACACCATTGACAGTCCTAAAATGATAAAAGATATGACATTGGAAGATGATCCCCTAAGTTAGCAGTTCTCAACCTGTGGGTTATGTTCAATTTGTAACAATGAAAATACATCCTGCATATCAGATATTTACATTATGATTCATAACAGTAGCAAAATTACAGTTATGAAGTAGCAATGAAAATAATTTTATGGTTGGGGGTCACCACAATATGAGGAACTATATTAAATGGTTGCAGCATTAGAAAGGTTGAGAACCAGTGCCCTAAGGTCTGAAAATGTCCAATATGCAACTAGGGAGGAGCAAAGGGTAACTACAAGTAGTTCCAATACTAATGAAGTGGCTGGGTCAAAATTGGAAGGAAAACTCAGCTGTGAGTGCATCTGGTGATACAAGTCTGATGCTGTAAAGATCAATATTGCATAGGAACTTAGAATGTAAGATCTATGAACAAAGATGAGCTAGATGTGGTCAAACAGGAGATGGAAAGATTTAAATATCAGCATCTTGGGTGTCAGTGTACCTGAATGGAGAGTAATGGATGAATTTAATTCAGATGCTGACTATATATACCACTGTTAGGAAGAATCCCTTGGAAGGAATGGAGTAGACCTCATAGTCAGTAAAAGGGTAATAAAATCAGTACCCGGGTACTATCATAAAAATGACGAGATGATAAATGTTCAAATCCAAGACAAACTGTTCAACATCATAGCAATATAGTTCTAGACTCTAGCCGCTAATGCTGAAGAGGACAAAGTAGAAGAATCTATGAAGACCTACAGTGTTTTTAAGGAATAACACACACACAAACACTCACACAAAGATGTCACATTCATCATTAGGGAATGGAATACTAAAGTATAACATCAAAGATAATTGGAATAAGAGGTAAGTTTGAAAGCTTTGGAGTATAAAATGCAGTAGGACAGAGACTAATAGAGGTTTACCAAGATGATTCACTGGCCACAATACTTTTTTTCCCAACCTGAAATTTGACTTTGCACATGGGCATCTCTAGGTGGTCAATATAGAAATCAAATTGATTATGGACTTTTCAGTCAAAGAGAAGAATCTCTATGTGGTCAAAAACAAGACCTGGAGTTGGCTGTATATCAGATGATGAGCTTCTTATTGAAAAATTCAGACTTAAATTGGAGAAAGTAGAGAAAACAATCATAACATACATTTGGTCTTTGTCTGTCTTTCTTGATTAGGACCAATGACATCAGAAAGGTGATATTTTGACTTGTAAGTGAATTGGATTTAAGTGAGGCAGGAGTGTGTAAAGTCACCAATCTCTCTCTTGCAGAGTATTCTGGGTACACTGGCAAGCCAAATCTGGAGAGGAGCTTGGATGCAATGACAGACCTTGGTCTTTTTAAGCCAAGGTTTTTCCCAGGTCTCAGTTTGTCTGAGTCAACACCAATTCAATGACTAAAACTAGTTAGAAATGAAAACAAAACATGACCTCTTTTGGGGAGGCAAGGTGGTGCAGTGAATAGAGCACTGGCCCTGGAGTCAAGATGACCTGAGTTCAAATCCGACCTCAGACACTTAACACTTAGCAGTCATGTGACCTTGGGCAAGTCACTCAACCCCAGTCCCCCTGCCTTCCCCAATCAAAAAAGGAAAATAAAATTTACCTACTAAAAAATAGGGAAAAACATTACTCTGGGAGGGGAAGAGTCTCAGGATTTTTGCCTAGAACAGAAACAATTGCTATTCCCACTCACTGTGATCCAACAAAACCTAAACAATGACCAACTAAGGCCTGGGCTGACCATGTAGCTATGATCTAAAAGCATCCCTTATCACTATCAAGTTGAGGCAACGGATAGATGTAAGTGACTGCATCTGGTAGATAGAGGCCTGAAAATCCACGGACAGAGGTTCGTAACAGGGGAAGCAAAAAGGAAGAGCAAAACGTGCCAAAGAAAACACAGATCAAGAAAGCAAAACGGCTGCCTGGTGAGGCTTTACTGATAGCTGAGGAAAGAAAGAAATGGAAAGGGAAATATATTTCTAACTGGATTCAGAATTCTAGAGAATAGCAAGGAGTGATACAAATGTTCTCTTAAATGAGCAATGCAATAAAATAGAAAAAAACACAATAGAATGGGGGCAGATCTGTTAAAAAAATTAGTGATATCAAGGGGAAGTCTCATTTGAAAAAGGGAATGATAAAAGATAAAAATGTTAGTTACTTAACAGAAGCAGAAGAGATTAAGAAGAGGTGGCAAGAGCAGACAGAAGAGCTATCCGAGAAAGATTTTAACATCACCAATAAACAGGTCAGTGTAGTTATTGATCTAGAGCCAGATATCTTAGATAATGAAATCAAGTGGATTTTAGGGGGCATTGCTAACAATGAGGCTAGTGAAGGTGATAGAATTCCAGCTGAGCTATTCAAAACCCTAAAACGTGATGCTTTTAAAGTGCTGTGCTCAATTTGCCAGCAAATTTGGAAAACACAACAGTGGCCACTGGATTGTAAAAGACTGTTTTACATCCCAATTTTAAAGGACAATGCCAAAGAAACTTCAAATTACTGAACAATTGTGCTCATTTCACATGCCAGCAGAGATATGCTTAAGGTTCTGCAAGCCAGACTTAAGCAATATGTGAACCAAAAATTGCCAGAAAACCAGACTTTTTTGAAGAGACAGAGTAACTAGAGACCAAATTTACAACATTCACTGTATTATGGAGTAAGCAAGCGGTTTCCATTTAAAAAAAAGAAAAACAATCTACTTCTTCATCATTGACTACACTAAAGTCATTGCCCATTGTGGATCAAAACAAAATGTGGCAAAGAAACAAAGAGACTGGAGTACCAGACAGTCTTACTTGTCTCCTGAGGAATCTGCATGAGGACCAAGAAGGAAAAGTTAGAACAAACATAGAACTGATTGCCTTAAGATTGGAAAAGGATTACAACAGTATGTTGTCACCTAATTTATTTAACTTGTATGTGGAGAACATCATTAGAAAAGCCAGATGAATGAAAAGCCAGAATTAAGGTTTTTGTGTGAAATATCAGCAATCTCAGACATGCAGGTGATACCATTCTATTCTCAGAAAGTGAAGAGGAAATAAGAAGCCTCTTGTCGACTATGAAAGGGAGGAATATCAAAACTGACTTGAAGTTTAACATCAAAACAGTAAGATCTTGGAGATTGGTTCAATCACTTCTTGGCAAAGAGAGGAAGAGGAAATTGAAGCAGTGTCAGATTTTATATTCTTGGGCTTAACGAAGACAGTGACCGTAGCCATAGAATTAAAAAAGCAATGGTTTCTCCTTGGAAGGAAAGTTATGGCAAATATAAACTGCATACTAAAAAGCAGAGACATCACCTTGCTGACAAAAATCTGCATGCTCAAAGCAATGTTTTTGTTTTGTTTTCTTTTCCCAGTAGCAATGTATGCCTGTGAGATTTGGAATATTAGGAAAACTTAGTACTGCAGAATTGTGACTTTGAATTGTGATGCTGGAAGACATTTGGGATTTCATTGGACAATAAGGAGGTCAAATCAGCCAATACTTAAAATAAATGAATTCTAGTTATTTACCAAAAGGTCAAATACTAATAGTTAAGCTTAAATGTTTTGGCTACATAATAAGACATAAATCATTGGAAAAGACCCTGTTGAGAAAATTAGAAGGCAAAACAAGAGGGGGACAGCAAAAATGAGAAGGATAGAAAGTTTCATGAAAACAATGAATATGAGATGGACCAGATTTTGAGAAATGGTAGAGGCGAGAAAGCCTGGTGTGCTGTGATAAATGAGTTCACAAACTGTCAAACACTACTGAACAATGAATAATTTAGGGTGTTATTTTTTTTCCTCCAATGACTGCCTTTTCCCCTATTATTTCTCTCTAGAGATTTAAGAACCTGTACCTTGTTACATTTCTTAGCACGTTTTTTAGTCTCAGGAACTATAAGGACCTCTTGGTTAAGCTGGTCCCTTTCTCTATTTTATTTATATCAGAAAAAAATATCATTAATACAATAACAGTAGCTCAGAGTCCCTGGTATGGATAATTCCTAACATTCACACAACGGTTCAGTTCTCTACCCTAATTAAAATTTTTGATATCTTTACCTAATCTGGCAAAGAAAGGAGAATATTAAATGATTTATTCTTATATGATTTATTTTGATGAAGCTTTAATGACTTGCACTTGTGTATATATGTATGAATGTAATAACTTTTTTAGATATTCACTGTTTATCTCTTTAGGAAATTACTCTAACATATGACCAAGAAATGAAAAACAAAATCTTAGTGTCCCTTAGTTTGCAGACTTTTTGTATTTTTGGAAATTGAGACATTTTCCTTTCCATAGACCTGCAACATTTCTCCTAGACTCCATGTTGTTTTAAACAGTCTAGAATCATTGGAATCTGACTACTGTCCAATGTGGTCGTTATCTCCCCTAGCTTTGTGTCATCTGAATACTCAATGCTTATACCATTTATTACTTCATTCAAACCATAGATAAACATGTTAAATAATACAGAACCAGCCACAGTTCCCTCAGTCACTTCATTGGAAACTTCCTTCCATGTTGACAATAAAAGATTATCTACAACTCTCTGAGACCAGTCAAACAACTGGTTCTGTATCAGTCTGACTCTATGTCTTCTAATTTGTATCACTCCCTCCTCTACACAGACACACACACAGATGTACACACAGATACATGGACACACACACAGAGCTTCTTTCATGTATCACCTTATTTTTCATGTTCCGCCTTCTCCAAGAAGACTTTCTTCATCTCTTGAAACTACTGAGGTTTTTTTCCTAAGATGACCTTCAATTTGACCAAACAAAACTTCTGTCTATCCAGTTGTTTGCATATTGTCTCCAGCATTAGAATGTGAGCCACTTGAAAGCAGGAACTCTTTGTGTATTTCTTTGTATCCGACTGCTTAGCACACTGCTTGACATAGAGCAAGCACTCACTATATGTTTGTTGTCTTGCTGAAAAATATCACTGACTGGCCCAGCAATCCCATCTACCAGCTGTTTAGGGGCCAGACGAAACAGTTCATCCAGGCTTGATGACTGGAATTGAACAAAGTACTAAAGGGTACCTTATACATTCCCTAATTCTCTTGGGTATCAATCCTTCATTAGCTAATTCTGTTCTGATATTCCCAGGCCCAAAGTCATTTTCTTTTGCAGAGAAACCATAAACAAAATGAAAATTGAGCAGCGCTGCTGTCAGTTGTCATTTTGCCACACTAAGATGCTCTTATTTTTTGGATCATATTTTTTCCCACTAAAGCTGAAGAAAACCTTAGCTATTTTCTTCAGCTTAACATTTCAGGCTCAGTTCATTCTTGCATTATGGTGCCAGCTTTTTGTTCCTTCCCCATCATCTTCACTGGACTCATGTTTTCTATTCTTATTCTTATTTTTCTTTTTTTCAAAAACAATTTGAGTTAGTTAGTGAGTTCTGTAAGCTTCCACAAAGCACTCTTCAGACCACTCCCATGTTTCCTCTTCATTCAATTTCTTTCTGTGCCTCAAAATTTCCTTTATGTTCATTTTCTTTTTCATTCTGGGGCTGGATTCCTCTGTAGAATTTTAGTCCAATTTTAGTCTTATTAGTCTTCACTCTAAAGTTTTTGAAATCTGATCTCCCTAAATTAATAGTGCTTGTGAGACTATGTCCAGATTTCCTCTCTGTCTTTGTGTAATGGTAACAGATTTTGGAGATGTCCTGTATTGGCTTTATTTTGGGGTTGCGTGTCAAAACCCAGAGCTTGTGAATCTCACTTGTGGGATGTATCATGGAGCCTGAGTTGCTGAGATAAAGACTGATGAAAACCCGTTGGAGCTGCCTAGGACTTTTGAGAATTGCCACCAGGAGCTGCTGAGAACTGAGGAGGCATTGCTGTGAAACGAGTATTTTGTCTGTCCATTTTGATGTTTGTTTATTGTTTTTTGTTTATATCATTTATTTTGATGAGATTTTTGAATTACAACTTTTCTCCCCATCTTTCCCCTACCCCAACCACAAAACAGTAATCCCACTGTAAAGCCCCTCCCCTGATCTGCTCTCTAACTTCCTGGCAGGGCAGGGAGGGTCTCCCTACCCTAGCCCCTGTATATCTTAATTCCTAATTGCATGAATTGCAGGGCTTTAAATTCTAGATTCTTTTGGTTCCTCCGTTGTCACTCACCAGCACTGGAAGGACAAGCAATTCAATAGAGGCTATGGATGTGAAATTATACAGGACATCTTCATAGTGGACATATTGTGACAGTGATCATATGTCCCTCCTTCCTATCCCTCCCTCCCCCTTGTTCTGTTCTCTACCCTCTCCCTGTCCCTTTACTGAAGTGTGCGCTTCCAGCATCCCTCCCCCAGACCCTGCCTTCCCTTCCATCATCCCGCCTCTCATCCCCATATCCCCTACTCTCCTGTGTGGCATGATGCTCAGTTTACAGTTTATGCCATTTCTTCCCTAAGACAAATTCAATGAGAGTAATTGAAAGTAAAGTTGTAACAGGTATCCCTTGCCTTTTCTATATGGGATGATTAACCCCATTTTGTCTCTCCCTGTCTCCTCTCATTCTAGTCCTGTCCCACCTCAGAATTTAGCCTTTTAAAGTATCATCCTTTTGTATTCAATTGAT
>CM053595.1:318425194-318464570 GCA_028646575.1 Pseudocheirus occidentalis
GTAAATAATTCAAATTTGATAAGTTCCTTATGATTTCTTTCTCATGTTTACTTTCTCATGCTTCTTGTGTTTGATTGTCATATTTTCTGTTCAGTTCTGGTTTTTTCAGCAAGAATGCTTGAAAGTCATCCACCTCATTGAATGACCATATTTTCTCCTGGAATAACATGCTCAATTTTACTGGGTAGTTGATTCTTGGTTTTAATCTCAGCTCCCTTGATCTTCAAAATATCATATTCTAGGCTCTCCAATCCATCAGTATAGAAGCTGCCAGATCCTGGATTATCCTGATAGTGCTTCCACAGTATTCAAATGGTTTTGTCTTGGAAGCCTGTGCCTGTAATATTTTCTCCTTTAACTCGGTATTCTGGAACCTGGCAATAACATTTCTAGGAGTTTTCTTTTGGGGATCTTTTTGAAGAGGTGATGGGTGAATTCTTTAAAGTTCTATTTTGCCCTCTGATTCTAAAACATCAGGGCAATTTTCTTTGAGGATTTCTTGATGGATGCTTTCCAATTTATTTTTCTGGTCAAGGCTTTCAGGTCAACCAATAATTCTCAAATTGTCTCTCCTGGATCTATTTTCCAGGTCAGGGTTTTTTTCAACGAGATATTCCACATTGGTTTCTGTTTTTCATTTGTTTGTATTTGTTTAATAGTATCTTGGTTCCTCACAAAGTCATTAGCTTCCACTTGCTCCACTCTAATTTTAAAGGAATTATTCTCTTCAGAATGCTTTTGAGATTCTTTTTCCATCTAGAAAATTCGACTTTTTAAGGCATTTTTCTCTTCATTGGCTTTCTGGGCCTCTTTTGACATTTGAGTTAATCTATTTTTTTAATGTGTTGTTTTCTTCAGTCAGGTTGTTGACTCTCTTTTCATGATTTTCTCGCATTATTCTCATTTCTCTTCTCAATTTTTCCTCCACTTCTCTTATTTGTTTTTCAAAGTCATTTTTTTCAGTTGATCTATAGCTTCTAGGCATTCTTCAAGTATGTTGGAAATATTTTGTGTGGGAGTTCTGACTGTGTTGTCTTCCTCCCGTTCCATGTTTTGATCCTTTTTGTCCACAAAAAAGGATTCTAGAATTTTATAGCTGTTCTTATTTTGCTTCCTTCCCCTCATGTTGGCCAGTTAATTAATTGGTTGTTGTTTTTTTTTCAGCTTTGTGGAACTCTGCTTCCAGGGGCAAAATCTCTGCTCCAAACTCATTGGGTTTTCCCAGCTGCTGGAGCTATTAGGGCGGGTGTTGCAGCCCCCACCAGCTTTGGCTTGCTGAGAGCACATCCCAGGACTACCACCCAAGAGCACTTGGCCCTGATCAATCAATTAAGCCCCCCTGCTGGGTCCACAGGCCAGGGGCTCTGAAGCAGCACAGTGGCGGCAGCCGCTGGTTACAGCAGTTCCTGTCCTTCCCCCAATGCTTTCTTGCCCTGGGGGCAGATTGGCCAAACTGCTTTACCTCCCCCAAATTTAGCTTGAAAATTTCAGTTTCACTGACTTTCTCTAATCCTGGCTTGATAGGTGTGAAGATTGTTTGGGGTGCTGTAGATCTCTGTGGGATAGACTCACACTGTGCTGAGGCGTGGCTCCTCCCAACTACCCTGGGGCCTGGCCGTGATTTCGGTTTTGGGCTGGGCTGGCCTCATCTACAGGCCTGCCACCATGAGCCCATCCTGCCGAGCTGCCTTCAGTAGGAGATGTGTTTTCTGTATTTTTGCGAGTTTGGGAGCCCTAGAATTTGTTTAGAGTGGTATTTTATGGGTATTTAGGGTGGATGTTTGGGAGCTGCAGAACTTTGTTGCTTCTAGGCCACCATCTTGGCTCCACCTCCATTTTGATGTTGTTTTGTCAGATTCACTTGATGATGAAGGACAGTGCTGATGTTGTAGAGGTCCTAAAACCTGGCTGTTGGTCCAGAAGCCCTGAAGGAGGATTTTCTTGTGGTACTTTCACAGAAATCCTAGAAGAGGGCTTTGCTCATGTTTTCAGGGGTTCTGGGACTGTTCTACAGGCAGAGAGTGACTTGATGAAGACATTGGCTATGACTTTGTTTAGCCTTGTCTCCCCAGGGACTGAGATTGCTGAGGGCTTGCCTCAAGTGAAGATGAAAGAAGGGCCTTTCTTTGGGTTTTCAATGCTGAGGTGATATCTTAACCTTGTTATGGCTTGCCTTTTGTGCTCTCCTGCTCCCTTTTGAGAAAGTGTTTGGTGTTAATGGATGGTATTGTAATTACTTTGAGTCCAGGGGTGGGAAACCTTTGGCTTTTTTGTGCTCTGTGATTGACTAAATGAATGTACTTTTTTATGATTGGAATCTGATCTCCATTTGAGAAGAGACTTTGACTGACTAAATGAATGTACTGTCTAGGGGTGGAGTAGTACCTGTATTTAATTGAGAACTTCCTTACTAAATGAATGAGTTATACTGTATTTTGACTTTCTCTGTTCTGTGAATGTTTGCTGAATATATGGGGTTTGCTATGCTGGTAATCTGAACCTTGGAAGTTGCCTTTGCTTGGCATTACACTTTGTTAAATCTTTAGGATAGACTGACCACTTTCCTCCTGTCTCTCTTCATTTCAATTCTAGCAACCTGTTCTCCCCTGTTAGTGATAAACAAAGCTAGTAGAAAATGATCAAATTATTCTTAGGATAAGACCCAGAATCAATATTTTCTCTGTTTTAGGCAGAGATAGAAAGAGACAAACAGGAAAACAGATCAAGATATGGCAGATATCTGAGTAATATTTCTCTCCCATTGATATTATGTCATGTTTTTATGCCAAACTTATGATCTGTTTCCCAAATTCATCAATTTGCCCTTTGTGTTTCTTTTTTCTCTACATGCTTTTGTTGACACTTCTGTGCTGCTTCATCCACTAGCTCTCTAACATGCTTCCCCACTCTGGATCATGATTTTCTTTACATGAGTTTTCATTCTAAGCATACAAGCTACTTTTCCCTCTAACTTTGAATACAGTTTTATCCATCCTTAAAGAAAGAAAGAAGTCATATATGAGACTAAAGGCTTTTGTTTCAAGTTAGTATTGTCTCATGCCAACAACACAACTGTTTCTTAACTTCGTGTATTAATAGAAACATCATGTGGTAAACAGAAGTATGGTGGTGGGATCAGAAGGTGATTCACAGTATCTCCTTTGCCATTCTGTAACAGACACTTCCTAGGTGTGTAACAATGGACAAGTTACTTGATTTCTTTGAACTTTGGTTTCTTCCTCCGGACAGTGAGGTTAATGAACCCTGTATTATTTATCTCACAGCGTTGTAAGGAGGAAAATTCTTTGTGAACCTTGAGCTTTTCTATAAGTGGGGATTTTAATTATCATCACCTGGCATTTCTGGCTATGTAGTATAGTCTACAAACATAGTTCCACTCTCATAGCAGTTGCTTAACATATACTTGTAGAATTGAATGTATTGAATATCTATTGCCTGCAAGGATCTTTACTCAGAATAGTGGGTAGAGACTTGAATAAATAAATTCCAGCTAGTTTAGAGTTGAATATCCATTAAAATACAGACAAGGGTAAAATTGTATCCTTGAAGACTGGGATGGTTTCATTCTTGTCTTTGTAGATCTATTGCTTATCAAAATGCATGGTGGGTCCATTATATATTCTTGTTGTGTGAATGACTGACTGACAGAATGAAGGAATGGATGGATGGATGGATGAATGAATAAATGAATGAATGAATGAATGAATGAATGAATGAATGAATGCATTGGCACATAACCCTTGATAGATGGTAAATACACATGGTCAGGGTTAATGCATACATGACAACTTTCTCTTCTTTCCTCTTTTAACTGTAGCTTTTCAGTTCATTCCTTTCATTCATTCAGTTCATTCTCCATTAGAATGTAAGCTCCTTGTAGATATTATTCTCTTTCTTTTTGGCTTGTAAGTGCATTTTCAGTACTCAGAAGAGTATCTAGCATGTGTTAATACTACTAATAATAATCATAGCACATAAGTGAAATTTTAATGTTTATAAAACATTTTTCAAATATCATCTCTTTTTATCCCCACTATTACCCTATAAGGCAGATACTATTTTAATTCCCATTTTACAGATGAGTTAACTGAAGCACAGAAAAACTGAGGGACTCACCTAGGAGTCGCATAGCTAGTAAAAGTCTGAGGCTAATTTTGAACTCAAACGTTCCTGCTTCCAAATTCAGTACTCTATCCACTGTAACAACTAGGTAGCTAATTAAATGAACTGTTAATAAATGCTTACTGACTTGAAGAAATTTATAGAATAGTTTCAAGTTGAAGAAGTTAATAAATAGTGAAGACAAAGATGTGAATTCCCTGAAAGGGTAGATTCAGCAAGGGAAGATCCACTGATACACTCTATATTTGTTACCCAAGGATATCACTAAATACATGAGAAATGGCTCAGTGCCCAAAAGGATTGTCACTAGGGAAGTATCTTCACTATTAGTCAAAGATTCTCATGAAGAGTCTTTACTTTCACGAATTCCCCAACTGACCTGGGCCATCTATTAACAGAGGACTGGATTCAGCATGGAGAGTGAGATGACATGGATAGACTGCTGAACTGGGTCAGGAAGATGTGGCCTGACCAGCCGGGTTATGGTGGGCGAGACACTTTGTCACCTTTCTTGGGCTCAGTGTTCTCATTTTTTTTTCTTTTTTTTTTGCTTTTTGGAGGGCAGGTTGGGGTTAAGCGACTTGCCCAAGGTCACACGGCTAGTTTTTAGTGTTAAGTGTCTGAGGCTGGATTTGAACTCAGGTACTCCTGACTCCATGGCCGGTGCTCTATTCACTGCGCCACCTAGCCGCCCCCAGTGTTCTCATTTTTAAGAGGAAGTTGATCTTCACATTCATCCTTCTAGATCTAAATCTCTGATCTCTGTGATCCAATCCATTCTACCAGAACAGCTAAGGGAACTACTTTGTTTATAATCTCAGAATGAGTAGCAGACTTTATTCAAGGTCTTCTCTAGGGGAGATAATTATAGAGACTTAACAAAAGCCCCTGATGATGTCTCCTATTTATTTCCTAAGCATCCACACCAGTGGCTTCCTTGAAGTTGAGTGAGCTGCTACTCCTGGACTTTGGGAATCTTCTCACACAACATCCAACCTCTCATCTTCACACCTTTGCTTAGAGTCTACCTGTAATTACCCCCTCCAGTCTTAGTCAGGCATTGCTGCAGATTTGTCTTGGTAACCACAACACTTCATGTGCTGAGTGGCACACAATAAGTACTTCATAAATGCTTGTTAAACCCAATTGAATTGAATTTGGGTGCTCAGATGTTCTCAGCTAGAGCCGAGTGGCCACACAAATTCCACCTTACTGCAAAAACCAGGCCTGAGACAATCGTTTCCAATACTTAGGACCCCATAAACTGGAAATGGTTCTAGAACCTTAGAAGTAAGTTAATGCAGTCTTTTCTTCAGAGGCAATCTCATTGTGGTTAAAAATAAACCTCAGAAGAACCAAAGGATGGGAATCTGCAGGAATGACATCTCAGGAGATGTCACAAAGTCACCACTCTACACGTTTCTAATTCTGGTTGTCAAAAGAACCAAAGGTAGTATTAATTCAAATCTTAGGATTGTCTGTTTTACATACACAAAGTTCAAAAGCTACACGACTCAAAATGGCTAACTTTTTATGGTTTTGTTTTGTTTTACTTTATATTCTTGCCTTTTATTATTAATGCCTTAGATATTTCAAATATGTCAGAGATCAAAGCCTTAATCTTTTTTTTTTTTTACTTTTATACGCCACTTTGGCAGGATGGTAACACTATGGATCCCTCAAATCATGTTTTTATATTCATAAAGTAAAATATATAGTACTTTAAAGGAAACTAATTATTTTAAATAGTTATCAGATTTTTTTTAATTATGAAGCTTCTAAAATCTATCCTTTAATTTGTTGACCTCCGGTGAAGAGACTCTGTCCTAGAGAGGATGCTGAATTCAGAGGCAGAAAAAAGTTGAGTATGAATCCTGCCTCAGATACTTCCTACCTAAAGCAATCTAGGCACACCACTTAAACTATGTCATCCTCGGTTTCCTCATCTAGGAAAGTGAGGTTAGAGCCAAACCAAGGGGGCAATAACATCTTGTCTTGTCAGGTAATGTTTCAATTTGGAATTCAGAAAACTAGGCTTAAATGACAGTTCTGCTATTATTCTCATGTTAGGGATTTCCTTCAGAACACTCCCTCTCTCTCTCTCTCTCTCTCTCTCTCTGAGTCTGTTTTCCCTTTTGTAAAATGAGGTTGGACATAGTCCAACTGATAGTCTAGAATCCTGCAATCTCCTAGACAGACCATTGGGCCAGTCTTTGCCTTACTTATTACAGCTGAGATGTCATTTAAGTGTTGGACTATTAAGCCAGGCATCAAATATTATGAAGTGACCATGAGATCCTTCAAACTCTGTTCAACACTGGGGTACAACACTATGAAGTTGGTGGACATTATTCCCTGTAGTTCTTGCTCCCCATTTTTGATACTTTTCTCCAGGCTTTTCTCCCCTTCTACTCCATACCTGCCATATCACATTCTGCTATGGGGGACATTGTTGGCAGTCACCAAACCCAGGGGACCCTGAGACCTGCCAAGGCTTTCTAAAGCAGAGCTTTCTGGGTAAAACCAGCTCTATATTATGGGAAAGGGATGCTAGGTACCAACATGCAGGGGGTCAGGGGACTCTGGAGAGCTAAACTTGTTCTGAAAACGCACCTCTTCGCAAAGGAATCTTTGAGAGTGAAAGCATTGGTTCAACCTGTGCTTTGCACTGGTCATGCCTGGAGTGCATTCTCTCTTCACCACTGCCTCAAAGAGTCTCTCTCTTCCTTTAAGGTATTATTTATAAATAATGTACTAATTACATTTATCATATTATGCTCTTTCTGACTTTTCCTTTAGGATGCAATTTCCCTTCAGGTAGAAATTGTTTCATTATTTACGCTCACAATATCTGCTACTAGGACATAATGGATTTCTATTGATTGATTGTTGCATGGGTTGATTGAGGTATAGACGATTTTTATTGTTCATTCAGTCACGTCTGACTCTTCACGATCCTATTTAGGGTTATCTTGGAAGAGATAGATAATGGAGTGGTTTGCCATTTCCTTCCACAGCTCATTTAACAGATGAGGAACTTAGACAAACAGGGTGAAGTGACTTGCCCAGGGTCACACTAGTAAATTCTGAGGCTGGATTTGAACCCAGGAGGTTGAGTCTACCTGACTACAATTCTGGTGCTCTATGCACTCATGGCTGCCCATGGGTCATAGCTGTCCCAAAAGGTTATTGTGTCAGGCAGATGTGTGAATGTAGACAAGTCAGCACACATCTCTAGGTCTGAGATTTTCCCTTCTTCAAAATGGGAATAATATTGTCTACCTACTTTATAGGATTTTGCTTTTTCACTTTCATTTATTGGTGTCAGTTCTGCTTTCTGAGGCCAAACAAGACAAATATAATTCTTTTTTCTGTATGATGACTTTTCAAATAATGAGCAACATTTATCCTGCCACCTGAGTTTTAATCTCTAAGTACACTCTTCTCCTGGATAAACATGCCCATTTTTTCAAATGATCTCCCCATAACATGGCTCTTCATGATCATTTTTGGCTCTGCTTTGGATGCTCTGGAGATGATCAGCATTCTCCTAAGCCACACCACCTGGAACTGAACATGCTTCACTAGTTGAATACTGAGCAGGGTGGGGACCAGCAGAGTTATTACAGCAGAGGCCTTGAGTCAAGAAGCCAGGGTTAGGGTTCTGACTCCACACTAGTAGCAGTGAGATTAGCACCGGCAATCCATCTGACCTCCCTATTCTTCATTTTCTACCTCTATGAGATCGGGAAGCAGTCACTGAATTCTGTTCCTCACACTTTGGAAGGAAAGCATATTCTCAAGAATAAATGTATCTCTGAGAGGAACCAGACTTATTCTGCTTGGCCCCAGAGGGTAGGTCCAGGTTTAACGGAGAGAACTCACAAGGAGACATTTTGAGAAATGGGCTACCCAAGGATGAGTGTGTTCTCCCCTACAGGAAACCTGCTTCCAAAAGTCAGGTCATGGCTCACTGGGATCTCAGATGTACGTGGGAGGCATTCTGAGAGTGTAGAGGGAGGGTTGGACCGAATGTCAAGGATTAGCAAATTCCATTTTTATAAGTTGTATTAATTTGTACTAAGTCTTTTTTTGTTCCGATGTGCAAAGTATATTGGAGTTGATAACAATACCTACCTCCAAAGTTATTGGGAAGATCAAAGGACACAATGTATCTAAAGCAGTTTCCAGGACACAAAGCACTATATTATAACTGTTATTGTTGCTGTGCCTCTGGCGGTCACTGTGGCTGTTGTTGCTGGTGCTCTGCTATGTTAATAATAATAGTTAACATACATACATACATACATACATATATACATGCATATATACCTATACATATGTATGTGTGTGTATGTATAGTCTCATGTGTTCTGTGCAAGGCACTGTGCTGAACACTTTGCAATTATTATTTCATTTAATCTTCTTGAAAACTCTCTATGGTAGGTGCCAATATTATCCCCATTTTACAGATGAGAAAACTGAAGCAAATAGTGTTAAATGACTCATCCAGGGTCACACAGATAGTAAATATGTGAAATTGAATTTGAACTCAGATCTTCCTGACTCCAGACCCTTCATTCTATCCACTTATAGGATGGATGTTTGCTCAGGTCAGGGACCTGAACCTCTGAAGTCCCTTTCAATTTTATTCTGTGATATAAACGAGCTATGCTGATTAGTAATGATAACCTTGCCTACCTTCTGTTTTTGAAATAAAATAGGTTCAGGAAAAACATACAGGGCAGAAAATTAGTCAAGACAGTGGCCCCATGCAGCCCTTCACATCACATAGAATGCAATTAGACCAGTTGTTACTGACTATCTCCATATCTCTTTATCTAGTTTTACCTATTTTTGATGGCCTGAACTCGTGACACATTATTCATAATGAATGGTGGCTTTTGGGGAAATATTCAGTTTTAGAGGCTCTGAGTCTGAATTGCAGCGTATAAATCTCTCCACTCAAGCACTAACCTCCATGAAAGATACGTTTCTCTTCACCAGCTTCATTCTGCTGTCAAATACCCTAGGACCTACATCTCAGTCAATATATTTTATCATTTCAAATTAAACCCTCCTGTAGTGAACCAGATAAAAATGATTTAAGTAGTTGGATAAACATGATTTTACCTAAGCTTTTGAGGTTACATTTTATTAAAATAAATGTTCTTCTGAATAGGTATTTTTTTTAAATTCCAAGGGCTGTGTCCTAATGTTGATGAACCACCATTATTCAATAAAAGCAAAGAAAAAATGAACTTGGTTGCCCTTGCCACAAGAACATGCATCAGTGATAAAAATAAGTCCATGAAGCTTGTGGCCTGCATGAATGTGGACTTACCTTGAAGGAATCCAGTCAAAAGCACAGTGGGGTAAGGCGCCATGTAGGAGGAGGCAAGGAGCATGGTGGTGAGTCTGACTTTGGCTGTGTTCTCTATCGAATGATTTTACTCCTCTGACTCTCAATGTACTCTTTTACAAAAGAACCCAATTGAGTTAGATAGTATGTAAAACTTTTCCAGTTATGCATCTCTATGATTTCTCCTCATTTATCGTAGCACTCTCCTTCTGAGATTTTGCACAAACATGTGAACACACACACTCAGTCACACTCAGTCACACACACATTCACACATACACTCACAAAACATACACACACACACACACACACCTTCATATTCTGGGCTAATCTATGAAACCCTCACAATTACCAGTTCTCTAAGTGTTCTTCAAGGGAACCTGCCAGATTATTTTTTCCTAAACTCAGAAAAGACGAAATGGGCAGAACGATTTAGACTTGCTCCAAAGGGGGGGGGCGGAAGCCAAACATCATGTCTATGAAGGCTATCCAAAGCTGGAATCACCTTCCTGAAAGGTAGTAGATTTCCTGTCCCTGAAGTTCTCCAAGTGATACAGGAATGGCACCTTGTCAGGAAAATCAGTGTGGAACATCAGAAAACGTGGCGGACTTGCGATCAAGAAAGACCAGAGTCGAACTCTCCACTAGGATGTTTAGATTTCTGGGATCATGCCAAGTCTCTAAGCCCCTTTGCCCTCCTCATTTTAAACTAGGCATGACATTTGAGGCATCTGTCTGATATACTTACTGTGTGGAAGTTACAGAAATTTCTCCAGTTTAAAAACAAAGAAACAAACAAAAAACAACATTTACCGAGTGACTACTATGTTCCAGATAGTATGGCCAGTACTAGGGGGGGAAATGATCATAAGAAAGTTTCATGCAAACAATACATTCATGTTCTGCTTGGAGGAGACATCAGTCACATAAATAAATATCTCTGTTACTACAGTGGAAATGGGTAATCATTTTCTTTTCCAAAATTATGCTTTGCTCCAATGTAAAATAAGGAGTTGACTTTGATGAAATTCAAGATGCCTTCCAGCTCTAACTCCTATGATATCCAATAGGTTTGAATCCAGGCTGTCATTCATTAGCTATGTCATATTGTGTTAATAGTCCCAGTTTCCATATCTGTTAAACAGGAATGATTGGACCTCATGTGTATGATTAGGAAATTGGGACAGTCCCTTGCTTTACTTAAAGAATGACTAGACACTTACTAGCCATGTGACTTTGGGCAAGTCACTTAACCCCAATTGCCCTGCAAAAAGCAAAACAAACAAACAAACAAAAAGAATGACTGGAATTCACATATCTGATGGGAGCTGATCAGACCAATACAAGCTCAGAATGTTCTCACACAAATTGGGCAGAAAGGCTCCACAAGGATATTTGGAGTAAAGATGGCTCTAAAGTTGCACATCTCACATTTCTTTTGAGCTATTGAAATTCTACTTTGTTCATAGATCCTAGAACCTTCTCTGATGAGGGCATAATGTGTGGAGTGGTCCTGGTCCAGTGTCTCCAATGTGGCATCAATCCTTTCTGAAGTTACACTGGCTCTCAGATAGATGGACATCTTTCAGGTAAAGGATCATTTGTTCAGGAAGGCTCTGGCAAGAATCTTTCCAAAAATGACTAAAAGAGAGTCTTCCCCCCTCCCAACGCCCTGTGATTGTCAAAGGATCACTTATTTCCCTTACCTTTATCAAGATAGAAAATGGAAACATCCTTAAACTCCTGGGAAATAATCTCCTCTGGCCATATGCCCCAGAAAATTGTAGTCAGTTTTTGTATGAGCAATGCCGCCCCCTGCCCAGTACACATACACACATGCCTCCTGTAAATATTAGCTGGAATAAAATCAGCTCAGACAATTTGCCATGTGAGATGAGCCAAAGGACATTCAAAATCTCTTCTTCAGAGGTGTGCTTCAACTTGAGGTCTACTATCAATGGTTTCAGAAATGATTGATTATGGGTTACTGAGAACACTGTGGAAGTGTTCAATTCATTTTTCTAGGATTATGTCTTTATCACTTATCAATGCTACTCCATCAGCACTGAGTAGTTGAGATGCACCATACATCTTTGACCCATAAATAACCTTCAAGGCATCATAAAAGCACCTTGCATTATTACTCTCAGCGTAAAACAGAATTTCATCAGCCTTCTTACTGGTCCCAGTATCCAATATTTCTCTGAGCTTCACTTGCACTTTATTTTTGATGGAGCTAAATGCTGCCTTCTTAGAGACAGGTGTACTATCCTGCTGGTAAACAATGTGGAGTTATTAGGGTTTTTTGTTTGTTTGTTTTGTGTATTTGTTTAACAGCTTTTAAATTTCCACATAATTTTTATCAAACTAATCTTAATATTTGTAAATTTTCTGGTCCATATGAGTAAATGTGCTATACAGCAAATCTCTGAAAACTGCCCCCTCTTTTTCTGCTCCACTGATGCCAACTGCACTGTCTCAGCTTTCCCTCCAATTTATCAATGGCACTTTTCATGCTTGGAGAAGCACTCTAGTCTGCTGACATTAAGTCTTCTGGTAGTCCTATTGCCTTAGGCACTCCTTTTATTGAATGTTAGTGTTTAGCTTGGAGAAGATAAGTCTATAATCAGTACAGCAATATGCATCATACATTGTCTTCATCTCTCTCACATCCTGTCTCTTTTTACAATGGCATAGTCTATTATATCCCAATGTTTACTGAAAGGGTGAATCCATGAAGTTTTAGGTAAATGGAAGACAGTGTTGATGAGAAGACCATGAGATGCACAAATCTTCTGTGGTAAGTGATGATTGCTGTTACTTTTTCTGATTCCATTCGTCCAAAGAATTCCTTTTCATTTTTAAAAATCTGTGACTACTTTTCCATTAAAGTGAGCCAGAGTTATAAGCTTGTGCTCTTTTGGCATGTTGATGACGAGAGTCTAGAGGCCTCGTAATTTTTTTCTTTATCTTAACTAGGGTTCATCATATGGGAACATAGACACTAATGGCTTGGCATGCAGTCAATGACTTTGGTATTTTTGATGCTCAACCAAGCCCTTCTTGCTTTACAACTCCTGCTTCATTTGCCTTTATTGCTATTGGAACAAACTGTTCTCATCCACTCATTGTTCTAGAGGAAGTCTTTACATACTTGGGGTAGATACCCCATAACTCACCGACAGGTATGAGACCCCTTGTCTATCCTCAAACTGGTTTAACCTATCTGCCAAAATGGTTGACTTGGTATGTCTGTTGCAGGTACTACAGCTTCTTGGAACCACAGGTAAGAGATGTGTGAGTCAGACCGACAACAAAGGTGGAAGGCAGCAGACTTCGTACCAGAGGTACAATTCTTCCCTGAACATACCCTACACCCTGCTTGAGTGTTTATCATGAATACGGCTCTATGCTAGGCACATTGAAATACATCATTTATCATTTTCCAGCTTCTAGTGACCTGTCCTATATAAGATCACTTGACACTTTCTTATGTAGCCATTAAATTCACATGAGTACTTTACAGCTAGATCCCAAACCATGAGAATAATGAAGCCCACAAACTGGTCACATGTATGTAAATTCCCTTAGAATCTGTGATTATGTACAATATCATGATGGGTTCTAATCCAATGGAAACATACAGTACAGATGGTAGACAGATTATCAGGTGTGAAGTCAGGAAGACTCATATTCCTGAGTTCAAATCTGACCTCAGACACTTACTAGCTGTGTGAACCTGGACAAGTTACTTAACCCTGTTTACCTCAGTTTACTCATCTATAAAATTCAATGGCGAAGGAAACAGCAAACCAATCTAGTATCTTTGCCCAAAAAATATCTCAAATGGGGTCATGAAGCGCTAAACAAAACTAAAATGACTGAACAACAAAATTCTCACTCTTTGGGACCTGGCTACATTAATTTGTACATTTGTCTTACTTAGCCCTTCTTCACCCATATTATTTCTCTTGTGGTCAGCACTCAGGCCTGTTCCTTCCACGTAGTCAATCAAGCACCTATAATATGTCCCTGACGTTATGCCTTTAATCACTGGGGACACAGATACAAAGAAAGCATCACATGAATTCATGAAAATTTCTGATTTCAGTCTTTGAATATAAATAAATCAAACCACATAAAATCAGTTGTTGAATCTTTCCAGTAACATCTCCCACATCTTTTTCCTTTTCTCCATTAATATCATAACTACTCAGTTCAGGTTCTCAATGATCCTTACACAGACTTTACACAGACCGTTACAATTTCTTCTTAATTTGTCTTCCTGTTTCCAGTGTCTCCCCTCTCCTGCTCATATCCTGTACAATTGCCAAATTGACCTTCCTCAGGAACAATTCTGATCTTGTCACTCTAGAAACACCATTGACCACTTATTGCCTCTATGATAAAATATAAGTTCCCTTTATTGAACATTTAAAATCTATCAAAATCTAACTAGAACTTCTCTTCTTAGACATTTGTCATTGCCACTCCTCAAGAGCACTAAGTTCTAGTCAAACTGGTGTACTTACCGTTCCTCAGGGAAAAAAAAATCTTCCACAACTATGGTTTTGTATATGCTGTTCACCATACCCATAGTACTCTTCCTCCTCAGTTTCATATATTGGAATCCTTGGGTCGAATAATGGCACATCAGACACCCCAGATCATGCCTGAACTCTTACCTGATGACTCTAATTATTCATATTTTTCCATGAAATTATTTTCTGTTTATTCTATTTGTGTTCTGCATTATCTACACACATGTCATAGTCTTTCCGTTGAATTGGGGGTCCTTGAGAGAAGGCATTCTTTGAGTTTTGTTTTAGTGTCCCCTGGGCTTAACAGAGCATCTAGTACATGATAGCATGAAGGTAATGCACATTTGTGTACGTTTGTTAAATTGAAGACAAAACTCTACCATTCATTTTTTCTTTGTTTAAAAGTCTTCATCCTCATTCCTTTTCCCAATCTTTTTTTGTAGTTTAGTCCAGCAACCATTTCTTGTCAAAATATTGACTTTTGCCTCTGTTCATGAATTTCTTCTCATATGATCCAAGTTCCAGTCTATTTCCTACACAGAAAGGACACTGCCAAAACCTAGCATTAATTGTACATTTTCATTAATCCCTCCATTAAATCATCCTCTTCTCCCAATCATCTTCAGAAATGTTGCCTATCTTTTGGTCTGCTCAAGTCCATTCAACAGGTACATATTTTGAGAAGAGAAACTGGGAAGATTTCTTGTAATATAGTAACAATGAACTAGGGCTTGAAAAAAGGTGTAGGGTTTTAATAGTGTGAAAAAGACGTCATTAAATAAAAGCATAATTAAAGCAAGCATAGGAACAGTTGTGAGCAAATGTATGAAATTCAAAAAGGAAAGAATTAGTTCTGGAAATGAAGAGATCTCTAGGTTGATAAATAATTGGGGAATATGAATAGGAAATAAGTTGTGGTCAATGAGCTATTAAGAGTAGATTTTCTTTGATTTGGGCAAGGTAAAGAATTGTGGTATTTGTACGTAGGCTAGAATGTCAGGAAAAGAAAGAGACTTGAATAATGTAGGGTTCAACTACCTCTTTTTAGTAGAGAGATAAAGTAGGGGACATTAGTTACCAAAGTAACTTAATAAATTTAGTGTAGGTGTCTGAGTCCTAACTTGGTGCTTTTTTCAGATATGCACAACAATTCCTAATCATGAAGTAGCAATTCTGTTGATATAATGGATAAAGATGAAGATTGTCCTGTGATTTCACTGGTATTAGAACTTCCTTCTGAGGAAATTCCCTTTCCCATGACAGGTTGCCAATTACTATTCAGCTTTTAATCTTAGTGAATTATATAGAGCAGTATAAAGTTAAGTGACTTTCCTACAGTCACATAACTATTATATGTCAAAGGTAAAACCTGAACATAGATCATGCCTGATCCAAGGCCACTGTGCCATGCCAACTCTCCTATTGATAATAGCAAATCATGGCATTCATTTATTAAGATTTGTAAAGCATTAGGAAAGTTTCAATGCAATTATCAAACTGTGAATGTAAATGGATTTAACTTAAATATAAAATGGGCAGAGTTAGCAGAATGAAGTAGGAAGTAGAATTTAGTGATGTAATGTCTATAAGAAAACTTTCTTAAATTAATATCCCTAGAGAATTACGACAAAAAGCTAAAATATTATTAACAAAGTGAAAGAAGAAAAAAGAGGGGCATAAATGATTATTTCAGACAAAGGAATAGTAAAAAAAATGTGATTATAAGAGTAAACAAGGACAAATAGTGACACCATTGAACATGAAAAATAATCAAGGCAAAACATATGTGTGTATTTGTGCTTTTACTGTATTAATATAACTCCAGAAAAAAATGAAGTGAAGAGATGAGAGAAATAAATATCAACATAATATTTATTAAGTATCTTAATACACAACATTTAATACTTAGACAAATATAACAAAATAGAAAAGAAAGAATTTAAAGATCCAAATAAAATGTTAGCAAATGTAGATGCAATAGAACTTTGATGATTATTGGATGAAGTAGTGAGGAGTATGCATAGATCTTTACTTTTCAGGATACCTTTTTAAATATAACCATATGTTAGTGCATGGAAGGTGCAGAAAATTGAGATATTAAACACATTTTGTGATGATCCAAAATAAAAGAGACATAATCACTAAGCATTATTTGAAGAAAATATTCATAAGTAAATGGACAGTGAATCATATGATCTTAAAGGGTCAGCCAATCAAAGAATAAATCAGAGCAACATAGATAATTTTATCAAAGAAAAAGAAACCATAACAAGCCATGTGAGATATAGCCAAATGAATTCTTAAAGGAAAAAAAAATTTGAATTCCAGAAATTTTAAACAACAAAAGATAGAGAGTAGTGACTGATAAATTGAAAATTAATCTCTGGAAAAAAATACTCCATAAAAGCAGCCAAAAATAACATAAAAAACTAGAAAATGTGACACAGAAACAAATGCGCACAATAGTAGATGATTGACTCAATCCAAGGATATCAGAAATTAGGGAAAGGAGCTGCTAATTATTGAGGGTTGGGAATGAAGGAAGCTGGTAGGAACATTGGTAAGTGGTCTGAAAGACATGGAGTTTAGAACAACCACATATCCCATATGCTGCAATAAAATTCAAATTCATATGTCACCTAAATATTAAAAAGATCAGATGATATGTTTTAAAATAGAGTCAAAAACTATATAGCCTTTTTCTGGTTATGACTGAGGATAATTCTTATGAAAAATCATGAAATATATGTTAGAAACGTTTTATATAAAATTAAGTATTTTTGCACTATCACAGTTAATGCATTTTGAGTGTGAAAGGAAACAATCAACTGTAATAAAATATAAAAAACCAATTTTGTTGATTAAAGTCTAATAACAAAGGTATATATATAATATTTTTGTACATATGTTTACAGGTCCACAATATACATATACATGAATGCATTGTAAGGATGAGAAACATACCCCGTAACAGTTAAGGAGTCAAAATATAAGAAGAGGCATACATTTATGATGGCACATGAAATATGAACAACCATAAAAACTCAGAATAATTAATAATAAAATAAACACAAATTGAAATGATTTTGAGGTTCCACTTAAAAGCCAACAGATTGACAAGGGAACTAAAGAGGAAAATTAAAATTATTTTAAACACTAAAGGAAAACAAGAACACCAGGGCACTGTTAGTCAAGTTGTGAATTGGTTCAATTATTTTGTAAAATAATGTCGAAATTGATTCCCTAAGTCATCTCCCTTTGGCTCAATGGTATTACTATGAGACATTTACCCCAAGGAAGTGAAGGACAGAGGAAAAGTGCATATGGAGATAGAGGGATTTATAAAGAGATAGACATTTTTATGACTATAAAATCAGCTTTTGCTGTATTCATGAATATAAAACAAAGTAAGTGCTCCTCAACTTGGCAATGATTGATTGAGTTCTAGAATAAGAATAGGAGGGAATGTTATTGTGCTGTGAGAAATGATTAATATTATGGATTTAGAGAATCATCAGAAAAAACAAAACAAAACTGATGCAGAGTGAAATGAACAGAATTGGTGGGCAAGGTGAGATAATGTCGATAATAAAAATATGAATAGAAACAACTTGAAAAAATTCTCAGCAAAGTAGTGGCCAGTACTGACTTCAAATGGCATCAAACATACCTCCCGTTGCTCCACAAAGAGTTTAAAGACAAGAGATGCCAAATCAAGCATGCATTGTTAAAAATGACCAAAGGGGTGATTTGTTTCACTTCTCTCTGTCTCTCTCTGTCTCTGTCTCTGTCTCTTTCTATGCCTTTCTCTCTGTCTCTCTGTCTGTCTCTGTCTGTCTCTGCTTTCTCCCCCTTCCTCTCTTTCTCCATCCCTTCCTCTCTCTCTCCATATTTGCATACACAAATACATACATACACACATATGTGCACACATACACATATGTAATACAAGTGAAATACTCTGAGGAAAGTGGGAGAATAGAGATGGACAAAAGCATGAACATTTTAAAATTCATTGAGAAAAGGGGGTGCAAATAGGAACACAAATAGAGCAATTTTAAAAGGAAGAGGGGGGTAAGGAATGGAGGGAGGGAGGAAGGGAGAGAAAGAAGCAATAACTATCTACTTTGTCTGACAGGTCTGGCCAAAGTGGGTCTCACTACGATAAGACTGCCAGGATTATAACCCAATGGTAAACACAGGTGTTGTTTCTGTTGTTGTTTTTTTACAATACAATTGGGGTTAAGTGACTTGCCCATGGTCGCAAAGCTAGTGTGTCAAGTGTTTGAGCTAAGATTTGAACTCAGTTCTACCTAACTCCAGGCTTAGAATTCTATTCCCTGCCCTAATAAACTATATAGTTTTCTTAAAAGCAATGAGGAAACCAGAGCCCAGAGATTGTAAATAATCTCTATAAGATCCCATATCTCTTTACTAGAAGTCTCTTCTAAAAGTGTCTTCCTTTCCCAGATCCTTCCTTCCTTCCTCCCTCCCTATCTCCTACTCTCTCTCTCTGTCTCTCTCTCTCTCTCTGTCTCTCTCTCTCTCTGTCTCTCTGTCTCTCTCTGTCTCTCTGTCTCTCTGTCTCTGTCTCTCTCTCTCTCTGCCTCTTTTTTGTATATAAGAGACTTTGTCTCATTTCTAACCTAGCCTTAACCACTGAGTATGTGTTGGTTCAGACAAACTGAGACTTGGTAAAGAACTTAACTTGGGAAGACAAAGGTCTCTCACTGCATCTAGGCTCATCTCCAGTCATCCTCATATATCTGGCCACTGGATCCAGAGGGCTCTGAAAGAGAGGGAGGGTGGTGACTTTGCACAGCCCTGTCTCAGTTAAATCAAATTCCCTTGCAAGTCAAGACATCACCTTCCTAATGTCATTGGTTTTCTTTAATAATGAAGGACAAAAACAACTAAAAATCTCTGTCACTTCTAGGGGGCAGCTAGGTGGCATAGGTAATACAGTTGAATAGTCCTGGAGTCAGGAAGACTCCTTATCAGTTCAAATCTGACCTTAGACACTTTCCAGCTGTGTGACCTTGGGCAAGTCAATTCATCGTGTTTGCTTCAGTTCCTGCATCTGTAAAATTAGCTAGAGAATGAAATAACAAACTGATCCAGTACCTTTGCCAAGAAAAGCTAAAAATGGGGGCATAAAAGTAAGACATCACTGGAATAAACAACAATTTCTAGTCCACTGTTCTCTCCATTAAATCTCCTGCTCTCACTTAAACAATTTGACTTGAAATAATTGACACTTTCTAGGAAAAATTAAAGACAAAAGGTACTGGGGAAGATCTTTGAGGTTATAGAATCGGAAAATCATAGTATCACAGGCCAAGATAGTTGAGGGATGTCAGGGGTCACATTGTCCATTTGCATACACAAATACATACGTGCACATATGTGTGTAACAGATGAGGAAAATGAAGCCTGGAGATGACAGGATTCTTTCTAGATCATACAGTCCTTGAAAGTTTCAACTTTTCATTTGATAATTCAAGTAAGAATTAAGAATATGTGTAATCTAGGATCAGACTCAATCTGTTCTAAGTGAAGACAGAAGCAAATTAACCAGACAAATAGACCTGGCATATTGGAAGCAGAGGACATGGCCATGGGAAAATGGTGCTTTTAAAATCATTTTTAGCATTATCATGGTGAGTCCTGTTGCTACCAGAGTTACAAATTAAAATGATTATATTTTCCATGGGGAGTCCAAAGTCAATTTCTCAGGAAACCCCTTGGTTTCAGTCTGTGTTTAAAAATTACCCACACCTAATCAAAGCAGACAAGAGGAGGGAACATTTATCAATAATAAAACAAGAGATAAATTCTACAAAATGCTCAAAGCCAAACAGCAGACATGTAATTATTCGCACTGAAGCTGGGAGAGAAGGGAGTCTACTCCTGCTGGAAGGAGCTAATAGATAAGGCAGCTGCATGTCACTTTCCAGGAGATTGTAAATTTCAGGAAAAGAAAGACCTATGTGAAAAATGATGGCCATTTGCTAAACCATTTGTTCAGGTTTAGAATTTAGAAAATATGAATCCGTGGACAGGCAGAACGAGATTCCACAATGATGGCTGCCCTTTTCTATGTCGGTGAATGGACTAACCATTGTATCTGGCAACAAGGAAATCATTGCTAACTTGAGAGAGAGAAGTTGGATAGAATGCTAAGGTGGGATCCAGATTGTAAGGATTTAAGAAAAGAGTGAGAGAAATGGAAATGCTAATAGTAATGGTGTTAATTATAATAGCATTTATGCAGTAGTTATATGTGTCTGATTCTGTTCAAAGCATTTTATAATTTTCATATCAACTGATTCTTAAAACAATCCTGCAAAGTCAATGTTGTTATTATTACCATTTCACATATGAGGAAACTTAGAAAGTGACTGGCTCAAGGTCTTACCATTACTAAGTATCTGAGGTTAGATTTGAACACCGGTCTTTCAGAATCCAGGCTCACCACTCTATCCACATTGTCAATTAACTGCCTGATTTTGCAGAAACTACAAAATCTGCCTAATATTATAGATGGATTTCTCAAAGACTTCAGCCAGAAAGGGCAGAGGAGATATAAGTTTATATTTATCAGGGATGGAAGGATCAAGTGAGAATTAGGTGGAGGAGTACGGAAAACATGGGCATGTTTTAAAGTAATAGGGAAGGATCCAGTGTGAATGGGAGTGATGGAAAATAAGTGAGAGAGTGGAGGAAAACAGAAGAACCAATCTACTGCAGGACACAGAAAGATTGGTATCATTTGTGCATGTGGAGGGGTTAGCATTGGCAAAGATGAGTGTCATCCCTTCATGTGGGAGAGGGATGAAGGAGAAGATGGTGGCAGAAGGTGTCTTCTAATATGAGATGAGGAAGAGTTGATAAATGGAAGGTCAAAAGGAATGTTACTATAAGTTCAAATGCTTAACTGAGAAGATGGGGGTGGGGAGCCATGGGATGCTTTAGGAAGGATGAAAAGGTTTGGAAGAACTGCTGTAGAGAACAGGAGAGTGGGCTAACCACCTTCAAAGCATCCTTCAGGTAGAAACATATATAGAAGGAATCTCCTCTTCTACCCAGTAGTTAATTAATACTTCTAATTTACTTTTCATGTTCTGGTCTGTGTAAATGTTGTTTTTTTTCTTCTTAAGAATATAAGATCCTTGAGGGCAAGCTCTGTTTTGTTGTATTTTTGTTGTTTGACACCTATCTCTGTGATAGCAGCTCCTCAATAAATACTTGCCTTTTTACTGTAGTAGTGGAATTGACTCTTCCCCGTAGTTCTTGTTGGCTAAAAATGTCTTTTATTTGTTATGAACACACTCCAATCCACTCGGAAGGGAGGCTGGGTGATGGATAAGTAACAGAGAAAATTCTTCCATGAGCCTGAAGTTAGCCAAGTTAGCTTCTGGAGGTCCTTTCAGCTCTCACATTCTAGGGTTCTTTTTCAGGGAAATGTTTGAGCAGCACTGACAGAAGCAAGATTTCACAATCTCTAAGGCTTTTCCTGTTCAGACATACTATGCGGCACATTTTAAAATCCCCTTCAGTCCAGGCCTTCTCTTTTCTGAGGACCTTTCCAGCTCTGACCTCTGTTCTAGCACCACCTTTTGAACAACACTGCATTTAGTTTGTATTTGTTCTGTATGTCTTCTTACAGCTGTACTTTTAGGTCATGTCATCTACTTGCTGGCACATGGACTCTTGGAGAGCAGGGACTGTTGTTTTTGTCTCATTTTACTTTTATATCCAACATCTCACATTGTTTCTAGCCCCTATTAAGTGTGTAATCAATGGCTGTTGGCTCAGTTTTGAAGGTCTCATGCAATTCCACCATCCTCCGCTTTCTGTTCTTAGGCTTCTCCCACCTCTGACATTTTATAAATGAACGAATAAATTAATGCTTGCATGAAAAGTGCAAACTCTACACACAGTGCTGAGGATACAAACAGGAAAATAATTCCTCCTTTCTAGGAGCTCACCTTTCAATGGGGGAGACGACCCATGGGGAAGCTTTCAGAGGCAAGCAAGATGCGAAAGTCCTTAGGAAACAGTAGCAGAACAGATGGCCATACCTTTTCTGTAATGGATTTCCACTTACGCTAAAACATTTGACAGGACCAAGTACATCGGTGATGATAACTTTCTTTTCTGGGGCTTTAATAGATGTGGGTGTAGTACCTGCAAGTCCAGTCCCCAGGCTGCATTGCCACAGGGCTTCCTGCTCAGGATGTTAGCTGAGGGCATTAGGATGGAAGTATTGCTGTTCCCAGGCTCTTGGCTTCAGAATCCTGGGTCATCTCCATCAAGATTGGAGAGGAGATATGGGTCAAGGTCATAGAGGTGGTTTGCCTTTCCTGACCCAGACTAATCATCTTTTTTCCCCCTCATGGTAATCTCATTCTTCCCTTATGTCCCATGCTCATTCTCAATTCTGTTTTTCTATATTTTATGTTTTAAAATCAGGATGTTCAAACTATACAACCCCTGATTTTCAGCTCTCTTTTCTGTGTTGTTCATTGCACTGTAAGCTCTGTGAGGCAAAGAACTATATTTTTGCGTGTTTTTTTGAATTAACACAGTATCTGGCACATGATAAGCCCTTAATAAATTCTTGTTAACCTGACTCTGTTCACTATATTAATTAAATTTAGTTAATTAATTAATTAAACTTAATGGATGGAAAACAAAGAGAGAAAGGAGGGAAGAGAGTGAGACAGAGAGAGACAAAGACAGAGAGAGAGGGAGAATCTCGAGTATGTTCCAAAAGTTGACAGTGTCCTAATCTGATTTTTTCAGAGATGGTTATAACAAACGACCAGATTATCTTTGTCACAGAATCACAGAAAACTTGACAGGCAGACACACTGGGATGAATTTAATTACATTCAATTTAATTAGGTAAGAATAAAGTCTTACATTTAGGTTAAAAAAAACCCCACCAATTCACAAGTATGGGATGGAGGAGGAATAGTTGGACAGCAATTTATCTGTGAAGGATTTGGGAGATTTCATCACCTGCATAGGCAATGTCAGTCAGGAGTGCGATATGAGAGTTAAAAAAGCCCCCAAAACCCTAAAGTAATATTTGAACATATTAAAGGGGGAGGGGTTTAGGGCATACCAGGGAGAGGAGGGGAGTAATCACTTTGACATATTTTTGTCATGTTCCGGCCACATTTAGAATACCACCTTCAGTTCTGGGCATCACATCACTCCCTAGAGAGATATAACTTGTTGCTTTTATGAATTTATGCATTTTCAGATTTTTCCTTCTCTGAAATCCTTTGCTTTTATAAGAAGAGATTTGACATCAGGGAATTTTTGTAGATCTGAGAGTTTGCTTCTCTCAATTGGAAAAATAAAATACAATTATGACTATCCCGTTCAGAAGTGAATGCATGTGGCCCATGGTGGCAGAAGGCAATGTTCTGATAGGAAGAGAAAGAAGAGATGTCTCAAGATATGCCAAGCAGACAATACATCAGCAGCAGCTTAAATATAAACTAGCTTTAGAGGTCAGCAGCCAAATAGCTTACATGGATTTTACTTGCACAGAGATTAATTTAGAGATTAAACAGGAGACTTTGCAAAAGCCAATGGAAACATCTTTATAAATGAATATAAAGCATATTTGTGGGTTGTTAATAAAAACTTGTCTGGGTTTGAACTGTGGCCCTAACTTAATATAAATAGGTCTGTTCATTCTAGACCTCTGCTCAGCCCAGACCTCTCCTGTGGTGGAGATTTTATTACCCATATGACAAATCATAGACTTCAAACATTGTGAAACATGCCCTGATTTTATTAGCAAAATACCCGCCTACGTGACAAAGGACAATCCATTTTGTTCCAGAAATATTCTGCCATAATGTTGTGGGAGGTGTTGGTCTGAGAACAGAAGACTAGACATGCTATGGACAAGAGAGTACTGAAAAACCTTAAGAATAGAGAAATGAGACCTCAGAGGGACCTTAGAATTCTGAGTGGAGAGTATTGGAACCTAGAGGCAAATCAGTACAGGAATGTGCAAAGATTCCAACTACTGTCTTCGAGATAAACAGTGATGCTCAGCTATTGTTAATCGATGAAACTTTAATAACAAAATGCTACTCATAGTGCATTTAAAGAGTATATGTGAAAGATATTTCTTAAATATATTACACAGAAATAAAGATAGACAGATGGAGAGAGACAAAGAGAGACAGAGAGACAGAGAAAGAAAGAGACAGAGAGACAGAGACAGAGACATATACAGTGAGAGAGAAAGAAACAGAGACAGAGAGAAAAAGGAAAACAGTAGGCACACATATATGAATACCACCTCTAACTTTCATTTGGCTCCATCAAGCTGTCTACCCCTCTTCCCTCCTGTGAACTCCTAGACCCTATTTTATTGATCCATGGTAGTTTCACTTGGTGCTTCCATTATCTTTCTCTTTCATAAACCTTATCTTTCCTCAAGGTGCTCAGGAACTGCCCATATCCAAACCTTATTGATAAGCCCAGAGGCTAGCATTGACATTTTCCTCCAAAGCCATTGTATTTCATTCCCATGCTTTGATCAAAGGAATATCCAGCCCTTCCTCCTCACTCCTGCTTCTTGGAACCTTTAACTTTTTTTTTAAGGTTCAAGACTAGTGGCCTTTCCTGAGAACTTTCTCTGCCTCTTCCTCCATCCGAATTCTTATCTCAACCCTGAAATTATTTTTATCACACATAAACACATGTGTATGTGTGTGCATGTATGCATGTAGATGTTTATTAATCAGTGTATCCACCACTGGCATGCAAGTTCCTGTGTGGTAGGGACTAGTTCATTGTTGTCTTTGTATTGCCATCACCAAAGAAATTACTTGGAATATTGCATACACTTAATAAATGCTTGTAGAATTAAATTTTAATATTGATGTGAAATGTTAGCAATAGAAATCAAATGATAAAAAAAATGTCAGCATCACATTATTCTTTAGGGATCATTTCGTCCAAACATTCTTATTTGAAACTTGAGGAAACTGAAACCCCAAGCACAAAATTTCCATACCCAAATTCACAGTTTGAACCCAGAGCAGTGGGAAGAGCTGCAATCTCTCTGGAGGTGGTAGAGGGCTCTGCCCTCTGAGCAAGGTTCCCTTTGGAACCTTAGATGCTTCAAAGGGAAGAGACATGAGGCTATACTAAGTGAATCATTTAAAATATATACTAAATATGTGGATTAAGAACCATATTTATGTTGATACCAAGAGGACTTTGGTAAAGAAATCAAGAAAAGGGAATATACACTGAAAGCAATTTGTTTAGGTCTTGTTTATAATACCTTTCATTAAGGCAGTGAAGAAGAAGAACTGGTGATGGGGGAGGGAGACTTAGAAAGGGAGGATAGAGATTCAAATCCTAGCTCTACTATTTACTAACCAAGGACTTCAGGCAAATCAAATTAATAGGCATTTATTAAGGGCTTGCTTTTGCAGTCACTGAGCTACTTGCAAGGAGGAAAAGTACAGGCAAAAAGATAGTCCCAACCCTCAAGGAGCTTATATTTGAATAACAAGGAGTTGAAAGCTGTAGAAAGAAAAGTTCCAATAGTTAGGAGTAAAGCCAAGAGAGGAAAGAAGACATGGATGGCCTGGACTTGTTGATGGTGAGATCTAAGGTATGTTCATACCTAGAACTGAAGTCTTTCTTCTGCTTCTACTGACTTTGTCCCCTCTCCTTTCACTGTTGCCTTTGGTAAAAGTATGTGTCATTTGCTATCACATTCAAAAACATGATAAGATTTCCTGAAGGGAAATATCTTCCAGACAGATCTTCTGGGGGTAACTGCTCTTTCAAAATTTCGGTGATTATCATGGATAGTCACTAGGCTTCTCTGAGTTTCAGGAATTGCTATTGTCTTGATTTGTTTTGTTTTGTTTTCATGCTGTTACAAGGAGGTATTGAGCTAGATGAGTATAATTGTAATTACTCCTTTTTTGTATTGGCAAGTAAGCAGATACTTAGTAACTTGTTTCAAGTTAAGCAAAGGTAGCAGGTACTTAGCAGTTAGTAATTGATCAAGCCACTGTTGGGTAAACAGAAGGTATGATCGCTTGTTCCCTACAATTCAAGGATCAACCAAGTCACAAACAAAATCTCAGCATCCTGGTCATGCTTCCTCAGTCTTCTGCTTCCTCAGTCATCCCCTGGGCCCCTGAGCTCCTTTGTCACCTGGATTCCTGGGCTCCTGGGCTCTGGTGTCCTGGGATTCTGTTCAGAAGAAGCTCTGCCACCACAATTTCTCAGGAAGTTCTGACTGTGCCTCTCTGGGGCTTTTGTTATGTACACAAAGAATTAGCTTCCTGTTTGAGCCAACACCTACATCAGTAACAGGAGACAAGATTTCATACCTTCTGTTTTTCTTAACTTAAAACAAGGTGCAAAGTGACTGCTTAATTGCCAGTTCTAGAAAGGAGTAATTACCATTACAATGAACTCTGAGGGCTCTTCCATTTTTAAATCTCTGATGCCATGAACATTCATAACATTAAATAAAAATTTGTTATGTAGAACAAAATCATGTGACATCTATCACGTAAAGAGGAAGGTTTTTGAGAGAAATTCTCGACTATCAGCTGTGATTGACATTCTCCCATGGATACTTGAGAATCCTGTCCTCAGTTATTTCCCCATCATTCACAAAATAATGCAAAAGGAGAACTTCTGTTCTGTGCATCAAGGCCACTTTCACATTGTGGCATTTCAATGATTTGCTACTAAGAATAAAAAAAAAATACAAAGTCTTAGTACTTACTGCATTTAAAAATCAGGAGTTGTTCATTTGGAACCTCTGAACTTGTTTTGTTTTCTGTATAAAGAAATCTTTATCTTTAACTCCATCTCTGATTATGCCTTCTAAATCTCTATTATCTGTATCTATTAATCTATATTTCCATACAATTAGTTTCCATAATAATTCAATACATTCTGTTTTATACATTTAAAATCATTATTTTAAAGAAGGTTTCATGCTATTCATCAGAGGGACAAAGATGACAGGTCTTATTATTATCTCCATTTACAGATGGGGAAACTGAGATTGACAGGGGTTAGAAAGGTAGATTTGAACTCAAACTCCACAGCCAGCACCATTTAAGTGCTGCTAAAGAAGTTTTAAGGGCCAGCTACATGGCACACTGAAAAGAGCACCAGACCTGGAGTCAGGAGGACCTGAGTTCAAATCCAGCCTAAGATACTTAACACTTTCTAGCTGTGTGACCTTGGGCAAGTCACTTAACCCCAATTGTCCTGCCTTCTCCCCTACAAAAATATTAAAAAATAAATAATTGTCTAGTCTAAATGAAAGAAGATTTGAGAAAAAATAAATCAGTTTTCATCACTTCAAATGCTAAACTTTATTCTTTATCTTTCATCTCTTGAAAATTATAAATATTATAGCTCTTCATCTGTAGTCATCTTTTTATCTATACTTATATAATCTATATGAATCTATCTATTTCCTATTGTTCACACTGGAGGAGGGATGGAAAATGGCCACCGTCACCCAAGGCCTAACCTAAACTTCTTGGTCTAGAGTCCTTCATGGTCCCAGTTCCAAGGATTGAAATAGACACATAAGTAGGACATATATTAGTTGTTTGACAAACTGTGAACTTTAATTTATAAAAGAATAAAATCTGGGCTACCAGTATCAACTTTTACAATTAGTATAATTATTTTCATATCTAAATTACTTAATGTCTACTTGCTGAGACCCCTTGTTTACTAGGGAAACAGTCCAATATAAAAGAAGAAAATTATTGGCATTCAAGGATATGAATAACTCTGTGGGAATTTCCTTGAATGACAAATATCAATACAACCTTTAATAGAGACCTTATAAAATGGCTGTAAACGCCATGATTGAAGTCCTCTAGTGATAGTGGCCAACCTCTTCAGTTCTAGCCAATTATACTTTTGGATACCTCTAATTGTTAGGATGCCACACCTCCTTCATATCTGACTAGAATCTGATTTTTTGATGATTTGTATTCTGCGTAGTATCCTAGGACCAGGCAAAATAAGAGAATAAAGTTAGACTTCTTCCTTCCTTCCTTCCTTGTTTCCTTCCTTCCTTCCTTCCTTCCTTCCTTCCTTCCTTCCTTCCTTCCTTCTTTCTTTCTTTCTTTCTTTCTTTCGACAGTTTTAGTAATTTATAAAATTGTGTCCTTCTGAACATTTTCTTCTCTTGTCTAAACATTCCGTCTTCTTAAATTCATCCACACATTTTTTTAGATTTCAGATTATTCATATTTCTGATTTATGTCTGCTGGATAGTGTCCAACTTACCAATGTCCTTGTACACTGCAGCACCTTGTAGCACACAATCATACAGATAAAGCTTGGTTGCATATTCATTTTTAGGTTCCCATATCATACTGTTGCCTCTGAATGAACTTACAGTCTCTCAAGCTCTTTCTTCAGAGCAACAATTACCTAATTGTGCCCTTTCAGTCACTGAAAAATGGGCACTTATCTGAATCCCACAGGCCATGTAGGAGCTCAAAAAGGATTCTGAAAATCAAGTAAGAGAAGCAGAGGAGAAATTGGGAAGATAAATCAAGATGATGTAATAAAATAGGAGAAAATAAGTCAACAGTCTGACTGAAGAATACAACGCTTAAAAAACAGACTAATTCAAATGGCAAAAGAGGTCCAAAAAGTCAACGAGGAGAAGAATCCCTTAAAAGTAGAATTGGTCATATGGAAAAGGAATTTTAAAAATTCACTGAAGAGAAAAATTCCTTTAAAATTAGGGAGCAAATGGAAGTTAATGACTTTATGGGAAATCAAGAAACTATAAAACAGATTCAAACAAATGGAAAAAATAGAAAATAATGTCAAATAACACATTGGAAAAACCACTGACCTGGAAAATAAATCCATGAGAGATAATTTTAAAAATCTTAGACTATCTGAAAGCCATGACAAATCAAAAGATCCTAGACATCATGTTTCAAGAAATTCTCAAAGAAAATTGGCCTAATATTATAGAATCAAAGGGTAAAAAGGAATTGAAAGAATTCACTGATCGTTTCCTGAAAAAAAGATCCCCAAAAGAAAGCTTCTAGGATTATTATGGCCAAATTCCGGAGTTACCAGAGCAAGGAGAAAATATTATATACAGTCAGGAAGAGAGAATTTGAATACTGGGGAAACATAATAAGGATAACAAAAGATCCTGCAACTTCTACATTAAGGGATTGAAGTGCTTGGAATATTATATTTTGGAGTTCAAAAGAGCTAGGATTTAAACCAAGAATCATCTACCCAGAAAAACTGAGTATAATACTTCAGGAGAAAATGTGGTTATTCAATGAAATAGAGGACTTCCTAGCATTCTTGATGAAAAGGTCAGATCTGAACAGAAAATTTGACTTTCAAATGCAAGAAGACAGAGAAGCATAAAGAGGATAAATAGGAAAAAAATAAGGAACTTATTTAAGATGAACTATTTGCATTACTCAATGGAATAATGAAAATTGTAATTCATGAGACTTTTTTTCAACATGAGGAGATTTGCAGGGGATATATTTGTATACAGGGTTTTGGGAGGACACAAGAGATAACAGATTGGGTAAAAGAGTATTTGCAATGTTATGTGTGAGCAACTTTCCAGAAGAATGCTTCTGTGAACAGCTTTTAATGTTGTGATTACACTGTATAATGAACATTCTATTTATTCCATAATATATCAGAGCAAAACATTAACAGAAAATCAAGGTACAGCATTCACAATATTACAACTTATCACAGAAAATCACAATATAGTGCTCACAACAGCTTATCAGTAAAATGGCCACATAATTTTCACCAAGGTGTTCACAATACTTTTCTGCAATGTACATTATTGTAGAGTGCTGTTCAACATTTAGTACATTCAGTCATCCCTAAGGAGGTTGGCCTCCTTACTCAGTCATTCAGTCATCTCAAAGTACAATAGTCAAAGTCTTCCATTCATGGGGTACACTAAGGTAACACACTCAGTCACTTATTCAGCAATCAATTACTAATTATCATTAATAACTAAGTACAATCATTAGAAAATACCCAGACCCTCCACCCCTAGGCCACAAGTAAATTTACAGTTGCTTAGTAGACTGTATCCAGGTAAAGTCTTCTTTTAGCTTGACATGGGGTGGTTTCTCAGATTCCCTGGATCCCCTTCAATGTTCCCAGCTCCTACTTGAGTCCACCAAACAGTCACCTGGATTAAGAGGCAGACAGCTCCCAGGTCATTGTCCAGAACTCCATGCAGTTTCAGCCCTACACTGAAGTTCACTGGGTGCAGTCCATCTCAAATCCTTCACAATTTCTGTCCTGGGTATTCAGGGATCAACCAAGTCACAAATACACACAGTCACAGCATCCCCTTCATGCTTCCTCATTCTTCTTCAGCTCATTCCAAAAATCAGAATCACCTTATCCAGTCTGGGGAGGGGGAGAGGGCTCCTGGGTTCCTCCTTAGCTCCTCCTCAACCTCCATGGGGCTTGCTCCAAAATCTGACTCAGTTCTCAACTCTCAATTCTTTTCTGTTGCTTCATTGCCTTCAGATGCTGGTCCCAAGAAATTCTGACCCTTCCTCTCTGGGGCTTTTCCTTACATACAAACAGCATTAGCTTCCTTTTTCAGGCAACCCCTTAGACAGGTGTTCACACCTTCTGTTTCCTCAACGAGGTTTGATCAATTACTAAGTGCTAAATACCTGCTACCTTTGCTTAACTTGAAACAAGGTTCTAAGTACCAGATTACTTGCCAATACGTAAATGGGGTCTTCAAATTCAAATTACTTTACTATTACAGTATTCAGTATGCTTTCTATTTTAGTGTGGGGGGTGGGGGAGAGATGGGGAGAAAATTTGCAAATCAAAATCTTGTGGAAATGAATGTTGAAAACTAATAAATAAATAAATTTAAAAAAACTTGAAGAAAAGTAAGTTATGACTTTTGACTCTCATATGAGTGTAGATAATGCCTTATCATTCTTAAACTTTGGGTATAAGCTAGAAATCAATTAAATGAATGCATTTATCAAGTCAATGAAACATTCTATTAATTTCTTCATACCATTCTAACTTCACCACAAGTCAGACAGGGTTGTATATGGAACCATCTCTACTTTCTCTACAAATGCAATATTTTCTTCATGGCTCCATCAAGACTTTGAGGAATTTGTGCCCTCAAAGGAGGATTAACAGATTATTGATCAGATACCCTTTTCATTAATAACTGCAGTGAAAAGGGTAGCATTTATGAGTTGTGAAAGAAGGCTGACTGGTTAGCTGCCAAACAGCAGCACATGTCCCCAGTGTTGAGCAAAGCCATTAACATTCCATTCCATGGAACAATTTCTGTGTAAGTGCTAATAGAATTACAAACTAGAGACATTTATGAAGCATAATAGACAATTTGCTGTTTTCTGGGCTGGCTGGCATTTGGTGCTGCTAGAGAGCTTTGATCGATACATGCCTGTACTGGAGAATCTGCAGGTAGGGAGGGGTTTGATCTGTCTTGGCTGAGAAGAGCACAGACAGGTGAATTCTTTCCCCAAAAAACAAACTGCAGAAGTGTTGAAAAGATTAGACTGATCAGATGCCAGGATGCAAGGATAATGCTATTCCAGTCCACTTGTATGGGAGGTCTCTTGCTTACTGTCTAGTATAAAATAATCATTATTTTTCTTCTTTAAGTTATCCATTGGTTGATGTGAGAAGGAAAGAGAATGAAAAGTCCTCAAAAACATTTGTGGGGGGGAAGACAAAATTAATACCTGACACACACAGAGTATTTTCATGAATGCCAAGTATTGTAGATACTCTGCGTGTGTCAGGTATTATTTTAAATTATATCAAGTCCTTACGACAAATCAGTGAACTAAATATAATCTTTGTTTCTTTCCCTCTAGTATGCAGGTAAGTGAACTTAGAATGAGAAAAGGTAAATAACTTTCTATGGTTAAATGGTTTAAGTGTGAGAGATGGACAGGGACCTGGATTTTCCTGAATTCATATTCACACTATCCCTCATTTATCATTTTCTCTAAAAATCTAAGTTGGAAAATACTAGAAGCTGTCCTAGTTTCAGGACCAGAACAGTGTGTATATCTGTGCATGGGTGTGTGTGTGTGTGTGTGTGTGTGTGTGTGTGTGTGTGTGTATGGGGGGGGGAGTTCTAGACAATCTTTAAGGTCTTTTCAGATAAAAAAAATCTAATATAGAGGTAGAAGAGACCCCGGGGCCACCTAGCCAGGAAGTTTAGGTTGAGATTTAAAAAAAAATGTTACATGATTTTACCACCTATAAGTGAAAATGTTCAAAAAAGCTGATATTTTTATGCACATAAAACATGTCAATGGACAGTTCAGAAGTCACAAATTACAGAGGGAACCATTTCCCTTTCAAACACAGGTCAAGATGTGAATCTATGGCAGTCCAACCAAATGGATTCTGCTTTTTCCCAGGAGATAATTCAGAAAAGCCAGGAGCACTGATCCTATCAGCAGGAAAAGGAGAATTGCCCTTTTCATAGCATGTTTCACTCTTTCCAACAACAAAGATATTAAAAGAGCTTATTAAGGAAATGATGGGAGGAGAGAGAGGAGGGAGGAGGTTGAGAGAAAATGAGGTCCTCTGCAGGTGGTAAGAATGGTCTTTAGGTAAGGTCATAGGAAAATCTTGAAAAGCACACAATCCCAAGAGGCTTTCTAAATGATAGAATAATCATTGTCATTTAGAAGGCATTTACAATTTTAAAAGCAATTTGCATGCATAACCTCCTTTTATCCTGATAACCACTCTAAGAAGTAGATGCCACAGTAATCTTGTTTTTTTCTTCTATTTTAAAGATAAGGAAACATTTTCAAAATCATTAAATGGTCTATCCACTAAATGGCTACACAGGGAGTGAATGAAAGAGAGATGATATGAATGTAAGTCTTCCTGATGCTGAGATGCTAGCCAGTCTATAACAAAGTAGGGTAGAACCTCCAAATAGTACATCTCGTTTGCATAAAAGAAAAAAAAAGATAACATTTGGAAAATACTTGACACAGTGCCTGGTACACAGTAGATATGTGATAAATATTTTTTTCCCTCCTTCCCTCCTTCCTTCCTTCCTTCCTTCCTTCCTTCCTTCCTTCCTTCCTTCCTTCCTTTCTTCCTTTCTCCCTTCCTTCCTCCCTTCCTTTCTTCCTTCCTCCATTCCTCCCTCCCTCCCTTCTTTCCTTCCTTCCTTCCTTCCTTCCTTTCTTCCTTTCTTCCTTCCTTCCTTCCTTCCTTCCTTCCTTCCTTCCTTCCTTCCTTCCTTCCTTCCTTCCTTCCTTCCTTTCTTCCTTCCTTCTTTCCTTCCTTCTCCCCTTTCTTGTCTCCTTTTATCCTTTGACATAGAGAAGAAAATAATTGTCATAAAAATTTAAAAATTCAAAAAACCCTCAAATAAACACATGAAATGTTGATTATTTTTAGTTAATGCAACCAAATGTGCATTTAGTCCAATTGCAATTTATAGATGAAGAATTGAAATCTAAAAATTGAAGCCTTACCCAAGATCATAAACATAGAAGTAACAGTGACATTTGAACTCCATATGGTCTGACTCTGAATCAGTCTTTTGATTGTACCAGACTGACAAGATATCCTGTAGAACATTCTCAGTTGTCCTTGGTTCCGGTCAATGACATGAGAGATTTGGAGCAGGATTCTGGCCTTGAGGGACTCATCACTAATAGGACGGTATAGTGTGATCAAGTGGAATCTTCTAATTGACTATTGAGTCAAGAGTAAATGACTCAATGAATGTTCAAATGGGAGAGGTGTCCCTCTGTCTTCAAAGCATTTTGACCATTTCTAACTTCATCCTGAGGGTCAGGTGTGGAAGAGCACACTTACTCCAATGGATGGCACAACTTCCATGGGACAAAGAGTTTAAGATCTGATGAGAACTTTCTTCTGCATCCCTGGCTACCTTTGCCCCTTGTGTGTTTCTATTTTCCTATTGTTGACTGTGTATCCCATGATGGACCTGTTCATATTTGAGGTGACTTGGAAGTTTAAGGTCCCATCAGAGTTTGCAGTGTAATGTAGGCCAATGAGGGGATCCTTAGCAATTATTCATCTCTTTTGTTGAGAAGACGAATGAGCCAAGCCTAGGCATTTTGGCAGTAGAGAAATTTGCACAGTATCAAGTCAAGATGTAATATAAAATCAAGATTTACAGACTTGCCCAACTGTTTTCTTCAGTTACAACTTAAATGCTAACTCCTCAGCAGATTCTAACAGTAATTCTAAGTTCCAGAATCCTGTTGATTTGTGCTCTTGAGTCTTCTTATGTGTGAACAAATCAATGATATGTTCCAGAACTGATTGATAAGGTGCATTGAGTCCTTTTTCACTCAGGGGGGTGGGGAGGGGGAAGGAGAAGGCAGTTATTATTATGACTCAAAACATAGGCTATAAGTCATTTTCCGAAGTCAGAGACTTAATGATCCAAAGAATAGGAGAAAAAGACACCCAAACTTCCCAAGAGAGGCAGTCTAGGACTGGACTGAGCCTGTACACAGGAAGCTTGGCAACAGGGTTCTTGTGGGCCAAAATGTACTTCATCATTAGATTATGAATTATGAAAAGTCAATAAAAGATAAAAAGAACATGGAATTAATGAAGGAAGTTATTTATAAAAGATTAAAGCATTTTGGTATTTAAAAATACTAAACTAATGACACACATTTATCAATAGATTGTTACTTATTTACTATTATTATCTATTGCTAAATATATGTGTCATTAGTTAGTTTAATTTAAATAACTGTTTTTCTTTTTTTCCAAAAGGACAGATTACAAAAGAAGAAAAAAAGGATCCTATTATCACAATATTCTAAAGGAGATAGAGGACATTCCCCCTAATATTCGAGATGAGGAAACTACAGAGGTTAAGGGAAATTCAAGGTCACACAGATATGTCAGAAGTTAGACTTGAACCCATGTCCCCTGACTCTGGTGGAAAAGAATAAGAACTCTGTTTCTCAGTGTTATGTTACAGAAGGGGCAGAAGGATACTTTAAGTGAACTCATTATTATTGATGCTCCTGCTACTACTACTACTACTACTATTTCTACTACTACTATCACTACTACTACTACTTCTGCTGGTGCTACTATTACTACTACTACTACTACTATCACTATTACTAGTGCTAGTACTACTACTACTACTACTACTCCTTCTACTGCTACCGCTATCACTACTACAAAGATGAAGGTGATGACATCTAATATTTGTTTTGCACTTTTATGTATGCAAAGTATTTGCCAAATATTTCCTTGTAAGTAGGAGGGAGACCTTGCCCCAGCTACTTTTACTGCTCTGAGGTGAATGAAATGTTTATATATGTAGATAGAGGCTTCTTCATGTTGGAAAGATTGGGGGTGGGAACCTATATCACGTGGGGCAAGTCACATATTCTCTTCATGTCAGATTCCCCCTTTATAAAATAAGAAGATGGCATTATATGGCCACGGAAGTCCCTGCCACCTCAAACCTTCCTTTAATCTATATTGGGCAACAGCTAGGTAGCACAGTGAAGAGTGTTTCAGGCCTGAAGTCTGGAAGACTCAACTTTGCGGGCTCAAATCCTGTCTTACACTAGATGTAAGAACCTGAGCAAGTCACCTAACCCTGTTGGCCTCAGTTTCTCCATCTGCAAAATGAGTTGGAGAAGGAAATGGCAAACCAGTCCATTACCTCTGCCAAGAAAAACCCAAATGGGGTCACAAAGGGTCAGACACAACTTAAATGACTGGACAACAACAGATTCGCCTTGATCTACAGGAATACATTGAGTACCTAACATACCTGGTGCTGTTTTAGGAGCTGAAGATACAAGGGAAAAAATAGAAGGAAAAGAAAGACAATTCCTGATTTCAGAAATCTTATATTTTCTCAAGGAGGATAACATGTTCACATAGAAGTCCATACTAATCGTAAATGGAGCAGTACAGGGTGTAGGCTGTAGAGTTAGGAAGGACTGTAGAGATTATGTTGTCCAACTGAATTAATTTTCAGATTAGGAAATTAAGACTGAGAGGTAAAAATGAATCTAGAGTTCAAATATCAGCTCTTGACACTTGCTAACTCTGAGGACTTGGACAAGTTAGAAAACCACCCTAGGTTTCCAAAGAGGCTGGATAAAATTATCTCTAAATCTAAATCCATGATCTTAGATTCTTAGCAAATATGGGATTTGAACTCATGTCCTCCAATTGCAAATCCAGCATACTTTCAGCCATACCATAACTTGAACAGTACTTTATGGCCAGTTTATGTCATCTTCAACTTAATTCCCTCTGCATCTCTCTGTCTCTATCTCTGTCCCTCTGTCCCTTTGTCCCTCTGTCTCTCTGTCTCTCTCTCTGTCTCTGTCTTTCTGTCTCTGTCTTTCTCTTTCCCTGTCTTTGTCTTTCTTTCACTTTCTTGATGCTTAATTTCTCTTCTGAAAATAATTTCCCATTTCATAAAAGAGAGCAATAGTATCAGTCTCTTATATATTCTGGCTCTTCTAAATTTCCCAGGACTCCTTATCTTGGCTTCCTCTCTGGAGGATTAGAAAGTCTACTGAGAGCACAGAAGGCTGCCCATCAGCCAACCAAATCAGAGTCTGGTGGAAGGGGCACAGCTGCCCAGCACAGGCCAATCACTCAGGAAGGACAAAAAGCATCTCACTTCTGAGACAGTCAATTTTGGTTGCAGATGTTATAAAGAGATAAGGCTCGTCACTGCAGGTATCTTCCTGTCAGAGAGGCAGAAATATGAAAATTATATTAAAGCTGGTTCTTGTCCCTTATGTTATCTTCCTGGAAGTGGAGGCGGGGAGGAATCTCATTTCCAGTTGTTTGTAATATATCATGTCCTTCCATTTTCTTTACTCCATAGCCTGGGAGTGTAATACTGAATTTGGTCATCCAGACTGGAGGAAGTTTGCAAATTATAAAATATGGGAAGATTCTGTAATTTCTTCACTGTAATTTCTTCTTGCTCCATGGAAAACTTAGGGAGGTCACCCACGGATAACTATATTGTGCAAAGATATTTCAAACTACCAAAAAATGAGGTTCTTAATGGTATGGGGGAGGTGAGCAGCTTGGATCGCCTTTCGGAAATTGTAGTTCTTTTATTGGTCTTCAGCTTCTCCCTGAAACAGAGGCCCATCTTTTAACCACAGATGGGAATATTCTTGAGGGACTATTGTACAGCAATCAAATAATACTGTAATCTCCAAAGGACCACGGAGAAGTGTATAGTGTGTGAATAAGCAGCAACATATTGCAAATGGGAGGTGGGATCAAACCTCCTTACTTCATTTTAGGTCCTGGTATCCTAACCAACCAGGCAGCTAGGTGGTACTGCAGTGGATAGAACCCTAAGCTTGGAATCGGGAAGACTCATCTTTATGAGTTCAAATCCAGCCTCAGGATCTTGGCAAGCCACTTAACTCTGTTTGCCTTAGTTTCCCCATCTGTAAAATTAGTTAGAGAATGAAGCAGCAAATCCTTCCAGTAATTTTGCCAAGAAAATCCCAAATGGGGTCATGAAGAGTTGGATAGGATTGAAAATAACTGAACAATAAATTCTGACAATATTTCTTAATCATTTAAATCACTTAATGAGCATGTTTCATTTAGCTTTAAAAATGCTCAACTTCCCAGGTTTGTCTACAAATTATCAAATAATTTGAGAAGAGATACAATTTCAGAAATCAGAGTAAGTATAGTATTCTGAAGGAACCCTTTGAGAAAGAACCTTGTTGAAGGGCAGAGGCCTTGGCCTTCACTATCTGCCCTCTGTCTCTGACTCCTTCCACCAGGGCATGTTCTTCCACCTTTGATTTAGATCTTCTCCTCTGTGTCCTATGTGCAACCAGGGAATCCACTAGTGGTAATGTTTCCACAAGGAGACAAAGAGTGGATTTGACTCTATACAAAAATTCCAGTAAAAAACAGAGTATATGGCCCCTAAAATTAACTTCTTGTGAAGTTCAGATATGGGGAAAATTATTCCCAGTTTCCAAGAGTTTTTAGTTCTTCAACACAAAACTTGAGCCAATCTAAGTAACCCTTTCTAAAAACTATTTAAGTTGTACTGACATGATCATTTTTCAACTGATGACCTTGAGTGGTCATTTTAGTTCTTTATTTGCTTTCTTAGTATCTTTCTTCTCCTTCTGTCTTTGAAGCTTGGTGCCTGATAATGAATGGAGGATGGGATAAGCAAGCTTCCCTGACACCACCACCCAGATGCCTCAAATTCTGTTTTGTGTAGTTCTATTCTAAGCACTGAGCTCAGAGCTCTGCCCATTCTCAGCTCTGGAAAGCTTCTCTCCTTACTCCCTATTAAAGGCCCAAACTGTGATTCAGAGCACCTAGCCAGGCCTCCCCCTCAATGAGGATTCCGTTAGTCGACAAGAATTAGGTGAACATGCATTTCCATAAGCCCACGGGACCCAAATACTGTGGCAATTAGAATGCTTCCAATAGAAAAGGTTATATGGTAAGAAGGCTAGACTTTCCGACAGATTAAGGTCTTGTAGATTAGATGTTCAGCCATGAATGAAAACTGGTTGTATGATCAAGTCACTCCATTGCCCCTGGTCAGTTTCTAATATGAAAAATAGCCAAATATTTGCTAATCTTCTTTGGCAGAGGGCGCTTCTTTATGAGAGGTTTTCACAAATCTTTGATATCAAAGGTAGAGGCCAAATAGTATCTCGCAAACCTGCACAAAGGGCTTTAAAATGTGTTTTCATTGATCAAATTCCTCCAGTTTATACACCCTAAGCAACATACCCCTCTCTAGTATCCCCCAGAACTACCATCCAATGATGCAATGATCCTCTATTCACCACAGGGAAATGAATGTCCATCTTGGCAAACTCCCCTTACAGGAAGGAAGCCAGCGCAGAGGGAGGGCACTTTTGTTTTCTATATGAAGCAGTGAAACCCAGCCCTTGATTGTAGTCATGATAATAGGTGACTTCTCTGCAGAAAGACTTGCAAAGTACTTTGTATACATGACCTTGCTGGAGCCTCCCTACTGAGCTTGCAAGGTTAGAAGTTACTCACCTTATATTTTATTTTATTTTATTTTTTTTTTCAGTGCCTAATTGGAAATTTTTTTTTATTTATTTTTTGTTTTTTAAATTTTAATTTATTTTCTTGGTTACATCATTAATTTCTGCAAGGTTTTGAGTTACAAATTTTCTCCCCTTTTTGTCCCTACCCCCCAGCCCAGAAC
>CM053595.1:318465070-318505027 GCA_028646575.1 Pseudocheirus occidentalis
AAGTTCTTAGACAATCACACAATCCTTCCACCCCTTGATTTCCAACAAACCTCAGTTTAGTCCAAGGGGAGGCCTTTTCTTCACTTTGATTCTGGGTGGTCTCTCTGATTCCCTGGATCTCCTTCCCTGGTCCCAGCTCCCTCCTGAATCTGCCAGATTATCACCTAGATTCAGAAGCTGAAAGCTTACAGGTTCTCGTCCAGTCCTCAGGGATGAACAGCTCCCAGGTTCTTGTCCAGTGCTCAAGGCAATCCCCGGCACACACTGAAGTTCACTGGATTCAGCACACCTCAAACCCTTCAGGACTTCTCTTGCCTGGAACTTAAGGATCAGCCAGGCCACCAACAACAAAGTCCCATCCTGTCCATGTCTTCAGTCAGCCACTGAGGAGCCAAATCCAGAATCTGCCTGTCTCTATAAAATTCTCCTGCTTATGAACACTGGCCTTCTCCCAAGTCAACAGGGGAGTGTCTCAGCCAATAGCATTCTTCCAAGTCAACAGGGGAATTCACACCTTCCAGACAAGGCTCACACCTTCCAGAGAGAGCTCACACCTTCCATACTTAGCCCTAAATAACCAACACATTGATTACCATTACAAACCTCGAGTCAGGAAGATGTGTGTTCCAATCCCGTTGCTGCCCCTCATCAGGGCTCTCTATAATCCAGCAAACTACATATTGGAATCAGTTGATTCACAGAGACCCCTACTGGAATTCTACTGGGAAAATCACTTAAGCTCAGTTTCCTCGTCTTTAAAAAGGAAAGGAACATATTAATAGGATGTGCTTTATAGGGTTGTGAGGATCAAAAGGGGAGGTATAGAGGTAAAAGGATTCTGCAGAACTTAATGAGCAACATAAATAATTTTTTCTGGATATGTGAGCATGGACATGGACATGGACATGGACAAGGCATTTTTATCACCCAGAGCTCCTGTTTTCTGATCTGTAAAATGAAAGACTGTGTGCCATAGTGGTTAGAGAGCCAGTCATAATGATTGGATTTGGGAGAGAGCCTGGTGGTCTCCCCAGTCCTCATTCTTTCCTATCTCCTCAAATATACAAGCTGGTGGGACCAGCCTCCTTGCTGGTTATCACACAAGACACTCCATCTCTGATTCTGAGTGTTTTCATGGGCTGGACCCCATGTCTGGAATGTCCTGCTTCATCATCTGTATTTCCTGCTGTCCCTGCCTGCCTTCAAATTTCAACCAAAGTTTTACCTTCTACAGGAAGTCTTTGCAAATGTCCTTTGTTGCCAGTGCATTCCCTGTTGATTATCTTCTAATTATCTTGTCTATCTCTTACTTGTATGTAGATATTTCCATATTGTTGCTGCCCCCCCACCCTCACTTCCATTAGACTGTGACATCCTTGGGAACAGGGATGGGTCTTATGCTTGTCTTTGTCTCTCCAAGACTCAACATCTTTGTCTCACCATTGAGAGGCAATGCCTGTCATAGAATAGATGCTTAAGAAATACAAGTAGAGTTGACTTAATGATTTAATAACTCTCTTCCAAATATACCCCACCAAGGGCTATCATGAGGGTCAGATGGGGTACTGGATGAAAAGTGCTTTGCAAACTCTGTCAGTACCAGTTATTGTATTAGTCACCACATTAATTAAGGAATGACAACTCACAGAGGGGCTCCAGGGGAACTAAGCCTTAAATCTGGGTCTCTCCACTATCAGGCCACATGCCACTACATTGAACTCCCTGATATGTCCCTAAGAAACAAAACCCAAAGTCAGAAAGCTCTGCATTCAGGGCCAGCCTCCAACACTTACTAGAGGTGAGATCTTGGGCAAATCCACTTACCTGTGGTGTACTTCAGAGGTTATATAAGATGTGATACTAATAGCATCTCCCTCTTAAATGAGATAATTTTATAAAGCCTTTGGTACGATGCCTGACATAGAGGAGGTTCTTAAATGCCTTCTTTCCTTCCTTCCTTCCTTCCTTCCTTCCTTCCTTCCTTCCTTCCTTCCTTCCTTCCTTCCTTCCTTCCTTCCTTCCTTCCTTCTTGGAGGACTTTTCAGGCTCCCCCAGCTGCTAATAACTTTCTTTTACCTTCTACCTAATATGTTTATGCTTTGTTTACATTTTTACATGTTTACAAGTCATTGACATGTTTGCCTCCCCCATTAGGGGCAGCTAGGTGGGAGAGAAGAAAAACCACCAGGCCTGGAGTCAAGAAGACCTGAGTTTGAATCTGGGATCAGATGCTTCATTAGCTGTGCGCCCCTTTGCAAGTTTTAACCTTATTTACCTTGGTTTCCTCATCTGTAAAAATGATCTGGGGAAGAAAACGACAAACCCCTCTGGTATCTTTGTCAAGGAAAGCCCCATGTGGGGGCATGAAGAGCCAGATGTGACTGAAACAGCTGAGCAACAACTCCTGCAGTAGAAAGTGAGCTGCCTCAGCTTGGGGCCTGCTATGTAGTAAATGCTTAGTAAAAACACTGTCTAAGCCTTGACCACTATTAGGCTTCTTTCTATGGAGCAGGTTTATTTTGGAGATGGCCCAGGTTCATAGTTGTTGTTATGACTGTTTGTCCTTCATTCTCAAAGAGGACGATGACATCAAGAAGGTGAGGTGATGACATGCAAGTAAATGGGATTTAAGTGAGGGAGGACTGTGCAGTGTCACCAGCCTCACCTTCTCCACAGTCATCTGGGTCCAGTGGCCAGATATGGATCAGAACAACTGGAGGTAGCACAGGATGCAGTGAGAGACCTCGGTCTTTTCAAGCTAAGGAGTTTCACAGGTCTCATTTTGAGGCAAAGCCTGTTCAGCAATTGAGACTTAATAGAAAGGAAGTAAAGAATAACCTCTTTAAAAGAAACAAAAGTAGATCAGGGAAGAGCAGGCAGCATGTTTGAGAGATGTGACAAAGGAAAAATCAACAGGCCTTGGTAACAGTCTGTGTATTAGAAGAGGAAAGGAAGAGTCAAGGCTGATGGCTCTGTTGCAAGCTTAAGTGACTGGAAGTATGCCAATAGGCAAGTAACAGGCAAGTTATAGGAAATTTAGGAGAGGACTGGGGATGGTGGAGGAAATATTGGAACAGAGCAGTGGAAGAGAAATGAGAGACTGAGCCCAATATGCCCATTTTACAGAAGAAGGAACTGAGGCTTAGAATAGTTAAATCTCTTGTCCACACTCATATAAAGAATGTGCTGGAGACAGGAGCTGAATCTAGCTCTTCTTGACTCTAAGTCTAGAATGCTACCTGTCCCACCATGTCTGCTCTCTGAGTTTTCCTCATAGGAAAAATCCCATAGAATCTAGAATCAGAATGGACTGCCTTGGGTGGCAATGTGCTCCCTTCGTTGGAGTTCTTCAAACAAAGCCCAGATGACCGCTTGGGCTGTGTGCTCCAGAGGAACTTCTCATGAGTACAAGATGTACTGGATGTCTTGTGAGTCTTTTCTGAGATTCTGTGACCGTGATGGTATAAACCACAGAAAATCCTCCCTGCACTCATTTAAGCAGCTGGAATTGAGAGCATTCAGGTGAACTGAATTAAGGTCAAACTGTTAGTTAATGACAGAGCCACTGCTAATACAGTCCCCAGCCATCCTAGCCATTCTGATGATGCTGGGGAACAAAATAGCAAAGCACTCCAGTGTCTTTGTCAAGATAATACTAAACGAGAAAATGAAGAGTCAGACAGGGCTGAGATGACCAAACACAAAACAATGCTTCCCAAACTTCCTTCAATGGCCAAACAGATCCCACCTCAGATGTCCTGCTGATGGCCAATGATTTCTTAACCTGGTTTGCTCCCTTATTGACCAAAGGGCAATCTGGAAGGCTACCTGCTTAACTCACAAGCCCCAGAACATCTTCTGGAATCACCTTTGATTATTTTTCTTCTAATTTATTCACTTGTTTTTGAGAATTGATCCAAGCGATTGATATTTGTGCAGCAAGACCTGATGCCTCCCCAGGACTGTTGGCCTTAGAGCTAAGATAAAAGAAAGCCACTGACATTGTGAGTGAAGAGCACCCCAAGGGTGAGCTCATTGGAAGTTTCATTAGTGTGTGAGTCAAGGAAATTCACAAAGATGGAAAATGCCAAGATCCCATCTTGACTCCCTCAAGCTTGTAGGCCATTATTTATTCTATTTTTGCTTTTGCTTGTCCCTGCAAAAAATGTAGAGCTCTCATTCCCTTCAGAGTCCCTGCCTGTCATAGGTGTATCATTGTAAATGAAGCCTGTTTTTTTGAATCTGAATCTCTGTCACCATCCACATTTGGCCACAGATTGCAGGAGACAACCTGAGAGTGTTCCCTTGTAACAGAGATACTCTGCCAGGAAAGCTCTAATGAATGCCATGGAGAGGGGATAATGTGGGATTCACTGATAGTCACTTTGCTCCTGTCTTCAAACATTTCTAATTGTTGAGATGAAAAAGCAAAACAAAAAGGCAGCATGCCGTCTTCTCAGACAGTCCCTGTCAGAGAACTGTGACTGAGTTGCCAAGATGTTTCCCATTTTACAGATCCTCGATTCATTTCAACATACATTTAGTTAAGGTTATTTGATTGGCATTTTGCTAGACTCTGGGGAAACACAGGGGAATGAAACAATCTATAATCTCAATGAGCTTTCATCATATTAATTTGGAATGACGTGTATGTATATGACTAAATGCTAGGTATGTGAAGGAATTTGGGGGAGGGTGATCCTAACAATTGGGAAGATCAGAATCAACTTATTGTAGGGGGCATTTGAACTGAACTTTTGAGAGTGACTGAGGTAGAGGGAGGGAAGGGAACACATTCTACGGTTGGGGGAGGGGGGGACCTGCATAAAGGCACAGTGATTGGAAGCGGGGAGGAATAAACATTTGCCCAATGCCTAGCACTATCCCAGGCACTATCTCGGTGCTTTGCAATTATGATATCATTTAATAGAAATAAACCTCATGCTAACCCTAATTCTGAGCTAGAATATGGAACAAGCAAGACAGTTTAGCCGAAATGTACAGTTTGTCAAGAAAAATAAGTAACAACAAGCCTAGAAAAAAGTCTCAATTCAGCTTGCAAGAGGCTTTAAATATGTCAACAAGAGGAGTCTGCTATTCTGTCCTAGAAGAATGAAAGCACCAGTGTCATTTTGCGAGCAGGAGGGTGACGTGCTCAGAGCTAGGCTTTGAGTATCAGTTTGACAGGAGTGGAGGGACTGAAATGGAGATGACAGCCTGAAGCAAGAGACTGGAATGATACTGGAGGACTCCAGGCATGAAGTGATGAAGCCATTTTATTAGGGGAGTGATAAAATGTCAGACTTTGCAAAAGAGAAGCTTGGATGAGATGGGATGTCTTCTGAATGTTCCCAAAAGTAAAAACCCAGGTGGCATCAATGGAATGGTCAGAGGACAAAGAGGAAAACGGGAAGGGATGCTCAGTGTCTCCCAGCTCTGACAGTGTGTGTTCTGCGTTGTCACGTATCTCTAATCTGTGATGTTCAGCATTCTAAGGGCCTTTCCAATGAAGGGTCTTTATGTTTCATGCCTCAGGACCCCGTTAGCATTTTGGTGAAGCTTTCTCAGAATGCTTTTAAATGCATACAATGAAATATCAGAATGGCAAAGGAAACTTTATTGCAAAATTGTCATTATAAAATAATTTTAAAATTATAAAAATTATATAGCGATTCATTTATTGAAATAAAAAAAGGTCCATATAAGGTCAGTTAAGAACACCTGCTTGCCACCTCGGACAGACTGTAATCTGTTTTCTGACCTTTCCAGCTCTGGCATTCTTTGTTCTACTTCCTAACATCCCTTCCAGCTGTGATGTTCTAGATTCTAAGATCCCTCCCAGGTTGGCTAGTCTTTGTTACATGCCCTAAGGTTAGTCAGTTTAATATGGATCCATATGTGCAGCTATGTGGTGTAGTGGGCTAGAGCACTAGGCCTGGAGTCAGGGAGACATTTTAATGAGTTCAAATTCTCAGAGACTTATAAGCTGTATGACCCTGGGCTAGTCACTTAACCCTGTTTACATAAAATGATCTGGAGGAGGAAATGGCAAACCATTCCACTATCTTTGCAAGAAAACTCCAAATGGGGTCACTAAAAGCCAGGCATGAGTGAAAAACAACTACACACATTGTGCTAAGGAATGGGGATATAAATCCATAAAAGAACAGCCGTTTCTTCCCTCAAGGATGTTACAAGCGAACAGGAAAAGAGAACACAGAAAAGGGGCAGAAGGGAGAAGGGGCAAAGGAAGGTTCCTGGTACCCAAGCGTGACAGAGAATCCGAAAGGAGTGCAACCAGTTGAGAAATGGAGATTCTTTAATTTATAATAATCCATGTTCCATGTACCAATAACCCTTAAAATAACAGAGGAAATTATTGGGAAAAATGACCACCTGGTTTTGTTCAACCTTCTCTGAGGCAGCAGGATGGCAGAGACTAGAGCTATGAACAGGACCTGGAGAATCATGAAGAACCATTCCATGTAAAAGTGCTGTGCGGCGGCTCAATGCAAACATCACTCTGTCTCCCACTCACCTCCTACTGTTTTCAACCAGCCATGGATTTATTTGTGTTCCTCTCTGAAATGGCCTCAGCTGTATCTTTTCAGCAAGAAGTCACCCTCCACTGGCTTTCATTAAAGTGAGCCTTAGGGGGACTCCCTTTCGACTCCACATTTGCAAGATTAAAAACCTCTCCCACTGTTGCATTCATAGCTGAGACTGAAGCCGCCGGCCTCAAACCCTGCACACTTGGCATTACCATGAGATGCTTCTTTATAAGTCACTGGGAGCCCTAGCCAGGGTCCAAAAGTTGAGAAAGTAGAAGGAAAATAAAAGTGACTACTTGCTAATTAGGTACGTTCTTGGGGACCCACGCATTTGTTGGCCTTTCAGTCGGGGAATTCAAATATTAATACAAATTATTAAATTATCAATAATGAATCATCCTCAGAACTGAGAATGCTTTGACCCAACTCCTGATTCTGCTATGTATTGAACAATATGATGCTCAAGGAAGTCCCTGAACCTCAAAGTCCTCTAGACTTCTCTACAAAGCTCTACGCTTCAGGCTAAGTACAGACTTACATTAGTGGAGGGAGTTTCCTTACCTGGGAGCTCCTTTTCCCAAAGAAATTTCAGGTTCAGTCCATTGCTCCTCTCTAATAACACATATTTACGTAGCTCTCAAATTTCTGCGAATCCTTCGAATACAACATCTCATGCAAGTTGAAAGCTTAATGTAATTATTTCTAATCTTACAGTTGGGGAAATTGAGGGAAGGTGATAAGTATTTATACAGTACCTTCTATGTGCCAGGCACTTACTTACTAAAAATAAATGTTATCTCATTAATTCTCACAACAACCCTGTAATTTAGGTGCTTTTACTATCCCCACTTTAAAGTTCAGGAGACTGAGACAGGGGTTAAATGATTTGCCCAGGGTCACAAAGCTAGTAACTATCTGAAGTCAGATTTGAACTCAGGCCTTCCTGAATCTAGGCCCAGTGCTCAAGCCACTGTCTCATCTGACTTCCAAGAGACAATATCTTGCATGAGGTTTGAACTCAGGTTTTCCTGATTCCAAGGCTATTCTTTTGTTCAGTTTTCAAAGTGATTTAATAAATTGGTCTTACTTGAATTTCCTAGAGATCCTTGTAATGAAATCCTATGGTAAAAAAATCTATGACAATACCCAATATTTCCTTTTGACTTATAAATAAATCCCTTCACATTTGTATTCACGTGCTCCCCTCCTCACTTTGGTCTAGAACTGGACACACGCAATAAAACATACAAAGAAGTAGAGATGTTCCCCAAAGCGTCTCCAGTGGCTCTTTCCTGCTACAAGCCCTGTCCTTATGCTGTTGGTCCTGAACCCTCCATCTTCTGAAGCTAATTGACCCCACTAGCACACCTGCTGGCTCTTTAGGCTGCAGTCTTCTCCCTCTTTACTCCTCTTTTACCCTTTTGTCTGCAAACAGACCTTTGATAAGGCAGCTAGGTGGCACAGAGATAGAGTCAGGAAGACCTGAGTTCAAATCCTCTCTCAGAATCTTCTTGACCACGTGACCTTGGTCAAATAATTTATATTTTTTTCCAGTCTCCGAGGTATAAATAAGCCTTGAAATCAATTCATCAGAAGTGAACCTCAGAAGTTTTAGATTTTTCCTAGAAATGGAAGTGGAATCCCACTGGGGCTCAGTTTCCCTAAACCAAAGCAAGTCATATTGATGAGTCTGTGGAGGAGGTCTGTGCAAAGCATACCAAGACTGAACAATAAGATGATGGAAGTCCTGTCTTTGCAGAACTTGCAATCTCAAAGGGCTCGCTGTGGGAGGGAAAAGTAGTAGCATGCTGGGGGAAGATTTAGATTCGTGGCTGGTTCAGAAGCCAGGATGCTCCAAAATACTGCGAGAATGTCCTGGTAATTCTTTCTGAAGCCTGTCACTGTCTCTTAACTGTGTGCCTCAGAGAAGCCTGGCCTCACCTCTTATCACTCCGAGGAGCAAAGCACCTCTTAGCAATCAGGGCCCTAAGCCATTTCACATCTGGCTCTCTTTCACACAGATGTTTCCCGAGCAGTAAAAATAGCATCAGGAGCAATTTTACAGAGAGAAATGGCAAACATCTGAGAAAGGGAACTGACTTGGTGTCTCATTGGACTGCTCTGTTAACTTTCTCACCTTATTATGGAACTAACTTTCTAGGAGGGTCATCATGAAAGTAACTAGAAGGAAAATGATTTCAATGCATTTACAAATCATTGAAAGGTTTACAAAGCGATTTTCTACTGGCATTTCAGTGAGAGTTAGCATGAAAATGATCATCCTTATTTAGCAATTGCAGAATCAGCTTCAGAGAAGCAAACCTGCTCAAGGTCACACAGCTATGGAATTACTGGGTAAAAAAGAAGCTCTTTTGTTTAGATTTTAAATCCCCAATCTGACCCTGCTATATCTTTCCACCACTATTGCACATAAGTCCTTTTCTGGTACATTCCATTCCAGTCATGTAGGACACATTTCTATTTCTCACACACAGTCCTCAATCTCCAATCTAGATGGCTTGGTGCTGGCTTCCTCCCATGATTGGTAAGTTTAATAGCTAGATTTGCACATTGGAATGATGCAATTTGCATGATTTCCACGTGCAATCTGCCTCCTAGAGTTATTCCCTTTCTTCAAGGTTTTGTTCAGGCATCTTCATATTTTATAGGCAGCCTTTCCTCATCTCCCGACTTCCTGTGCCCTCCCTCCCTAAGATACTCTGTAATTATTCTATATGTATTTATGGGGCCAGTACAATAGGCTCACTTTCCCAGAGCAAGGCCAGATCAGCGTGTGAGGATTAGACCGGAGACGTTGAGAGTGTCTTCTCTCATTCTATCAGCTTGAACCACCTTTCAGTAAAGTCACTTAAACTATTCACCATCGATAGCAGGCACCTCTGTTTCATTTAACAAATTAACCTCTATTATCTATTACAGAGGGATATTTACATTGATTCTATAAGTACAAACATCCTCCCCCTTCTACCTTTCAGGGGAACACTCTTCTCTGTGCCTACTTAACCTTAACTGTGCAGACACTCACCAAAGTTTCCTCACCTTGGCGTATAACAACGTTTAGAGGTCACAATGCTGGCCTCAGCAGGCAGGTTGACGTTCAAATGTGGTATACCTTCTATAAGAATCCTTGTTTCCATTAAGCCTCAGATGGTCAAAACTATCGACTATCATTTCTAATGACCTGGAGACCGGATCAATTCACAGCCAACTGGACACAGGCTACTCCTGGATCTCCCAATGGCCTGACTTTTCGAAACTTACAAAGGTTATGGTTTTGAATTACTTTAAATTCAAACAAAAGAACAAATGGTAAAGGCCCGAACCAAGGACTGCAGGACCAGGTCCAAGACTTCTACCTTAATAACATTGTTATTCTTTATTCACTATCCAGGGAGGGATCGATCAAGAGAAAGACTGAGGTTCTGCTTAACTACGTCTCGTACACGTCCCCCATACTGCTGATGGAAGTACACCAACTGAGAACGTTTTACAGATCATAGCTTAGCAAACTAGAAGTAATTACAGCTACTTGTTATCCTTTTGGCATTTGGGTCAGTCACTCAGTCAACAAGCATTTATTAAGGTCATACTATGGGCCCATCACCATGCTAACTAATGAGGTTACAGGGAAAGGCAAACACAGTGCCTGTCGCTAAGGAGAATCTCATTCTGTTACAGGAGAAAACATTGACATTTCACCTCGGAAAGTCTCAGATCCTCAGTTTCTGCATTTGTAAAATAAATTGTTCACTTTAGATAATCTCTAAGGTCTCTTGTTGCTTGATATCTGTATTTCTGTGGCTGAATTTGTGTTCTCATTTCTGATGAAGCAGACTAAAGGGTGTAGGATTTGAACTGAGGCTTCAGGAAGGTCAGGAATTCCATAGGAAGGGGCAAGTGGATAAAAACTTCCAGGCATGGGGATGAGACCCAGTCAAAGCTACAAATCAGGAGGTGTGGCATTCTGCATGAGGAATGGCCAATGGGCCGGTATCACTCAATCTCAGTGGGTAAAAATCCAGGTTATAAATAGCTTTAGATGACAAAATAGCATTTTGTATTGATTAGGGACAGTAGTAGGGAGCCATTGGACCTCATTGAGGAGGGGAGAAACATGACCAGACCTTTACTTTAGGAAGATCATTTTGACAAGTGAGTGGAAGAAGCTGGGAACAGAAATAAAATTGAGACCAACCAACAGGCCACTGAAAGAGCTCAGGCATGAATCTATGAAGCCTTGCTCCAGGATGGTGGTGATGACAGAGAAGAGATAGAGATGCTTAGGACAGATGATGTGAAGTTAAAAAATGACAAGATTTAGCAGTAAATTGTGTCCCCAGAGTCTGGCACAGTGCCCGGCTCTTAATAGGTGCTTCTTGATTTGATTGATTGCTTTGCGTTGTAGCCAGTTTTCCTTGGAAGAGGCAGAGTGACTAGTGAATACTGAAGAGAACACCTCTTTATTGGGCTCATTTTAACTCAACAAAGGGAAGACTATTGCATAACTTGCAACACCAAGGATAGAAAAGTTAGATGGAGACATACAGTGACAAAAAAAATAAAAGAAGCAAGGATCCATGGGATAAAGGTCTGCAGAGGGCTAAGAATGGAACCCATTTCAAGGGAGAATAGGACACAAGTTGACATGAGCAGAAGAGTCATATCCAGATCTCAAGGAAGTTCATCTTCAGGATAGCACAGGAGGAGGGAGGGTTAGACAGTCCTGACAGAGGTCAGCTCTGGACTTGACAGGCAGGTTATACAAGAAGCTTTTGTTTCTCTTAGGACTGTGCAGAGATATTTGGGCCATGGCTCAGCTTGGCAGAATGAATCCCGAATTTATCATTGGTGGAGTTGGATCACAATTCTGACAGTGTGATCTTTGGTAAGTCACTTACATCAGGAATCTCAAGATTCTTTATTTTTGTTTCCTATGAGAAGAAAAAGTTGTGCCAGAAAACTTCTAAGATCCTTTCCAGCTCAAACTCTGTGATCCTTTCACTCGTTTACGATTTTATGTACAGGGCAGTTCTCAGACTGGGCAGCTGAATGGTGGAGAGGACAAAGTCCTGGGCAGCGAGTCAGGAAGACACATCTTCCTAAGTTCAAATCTGGCCTCAGATACCAACTAGCTGTGTGACCCTGGCCAAGTCACTTAACTCTGTCTCAGTTTCCTCATTTTTAAAAGGAGCTAGGGAAGGAAATGACAAACCAGTGATGTATCTTTGCCAACAAAACCCCAAACAGGAGTTGGAAAAGATTGAAATGACTGAAAGATAACAGTTCTCAGATGTATATACTAACTAACTGTTCTATACAGATTGGGGGGAGGGGATATTATCATTTGGTGTCCTACATCTGATGTCACAGCTAGGAAGTCACCTGTTACTGTGATTTCATGGGGCAGTGTTTTATCCAGGAATAGGAGATCCCAGTATAAAGATGAAGTTCAGGAAGGGGGGGGGGTGTATCTAGTGAAGGTACATCATGTCCCAAGAGTGATTGGCACAGGAAATATTAGTTTTTCCAATGGAGAGTATTCACATCTAAGTCTCCAAATTCAAAAGCAAGTCTTTTCCTCCACTATTCCATACTGCCCCATTGACCACGAAACAGGCAATACGAGGACTGTCCACGGGATATGGGAGTCAGCAGCGAAGGCCCAGGCACATTTGGTTCCTTTGTTTGAAATTTGACTAAAAGAGCAGTGAATAGGCCAACAAAACGTCAGCCATTTCCATCACAGCTCCAGACCCACATGTGCATGCACTGTGCTGTAAGAATCAGCAGCACTGAACGAAAGTCAGCTGTGTGGTGGGTTCTATATTGGGTACACCAAATTCCAGCCTTTTGATGAGAGCAAATGGTGGGTAAAAGGTCAGTACTGTACATGGATCCAAAAGAGAGGACAATTGACTAAAGTATTTGAGGGGCATGGATTATGAATAGGTAGATATATCTCACATGGTATAAAACAGCTGTGGTGAGGTGGGAAGCACCCTGGCTCAGGAGATATGGGTTTGAGTGTGCACTCTTTTATTTATTAAATGTGTGATGCTAAGCAGGTTACCTCTCCTCTCTAGGCCCCCTCCTCTGTAAAATAAGGGACTAGGACTACCTAATGGAGAAGGTCCTGTCAAGCTTTGAAATTCTGTGATATTGTAGTGTACCCACTTCTCTTCCAAACATCCTTATTACTGTCTAAGAGAGAAGCATTCTTCCAGTCACTCAATTTTGAGACTTTGAAGCAGTTCTCAAGACCCTTTCCTAAATTTTCTTGATATTCAACCAATTACCAAATTTCATGCATCTGGCTTCCAAGAGATTTGCCATTTCCTTTTCCTGTTATCCATTCCTATGGTTCCTCGGGCAAAAGGCATTTATTAAACTCTTCTTATGTACCAGGCTCTGTGCTAATTGCTGAGAATATAGATACAGACAAAAAGAAAGAAATTCCCTGCCTTCAAGATGCTTATATTCACCTGATGAAAAGCAACAACTCAAAGACAATGAGAATTGTGGGGAGGTGAAAGTCTTCAATGTGGGGATCCTATAATAAACTAACCAGTAACTGGAGGGGACCACAAGGGTAGGGCCAGAAGAAACCTAAGTTACTGTGATAAAGTTTGTAGAATGAAAGATGGTGGTCTTTGGACCCTCCTCAAAATAGAGGTTCTGGGAAGAATTGAGCAATGGGGAAGGGGTCAGAGAGGGATTGGAGGTGGCTTCGTGTGATCAAGTGTAGAGAATTAAATTCTTTCTTTCTGCTTTTCAAACAACTTGAGTGGCCAGCAGGAGTCTTAAGCTAAATATGACCAAAGCAGAGTTTTGCCCCTAAATGCTCCTCCATTTTAACCTTCCCTCTTCCTCTAGAATGCAAGTCTCTCCTGTGACTCCAAGAAGTTTTAAAATATGCAGCCGTGGGATTCAGGAGTCACCTGGGTGGCTGAACAACTTTTTAAAGGACCATACTGTTTATATCTGGCTTAAGGAAGGGGCTAGAAAAGGGGCCTTAAAATTGCCTGTGTCATCCAACCAGCAGCAGGTAGGGATCATATCATGTAGGTAAGACACCCCCAAAATGTGCAAAAATTTTGTGAAGATGATTTCACTTACCACTTGTACATAGAATGGGTTCACACTCATGGACAGAATTTCATTCAGTAGACTTGAATGATGGACAACCCTTGTTGTGAGAGAATTGAATAGAGAATGCATCCAAATAGCAATGCTGAGTAAAACAAGGTGCAGCACTAAGCAGCCCAGCATACCTAGGGCAGGTGCTAGCACAGGTTTTTAGATTAGCTCTTCTAAAGGAAAGCAACTCAAAATGGGTTAACAACCTTATTTTTATCAAACATACATTATTTACATAGTTTAGGGGGAAAAGTCAGCACCCTGAACTTCGAAGAAGACAAACAAAAGTTACAAGCAGACAAAAAAATACAGACAGAAAAACAGATCATCAGACAGGGCTTCCAGCCATTTGACCATTACATCCTTATGTAGTTAGTTACCAGAGAGATAAGCACCAACGTCTGGGTTTTCAAAGCTGGGGGGCTCAATGGATGCCCAGAGTGTCATTTGGCCCCATCACATAACTCTTCCCAAAGTGGGCCCCAAAGCAAAACCTTACATCAGGATACATATACAAAACCTTCTCCTGGGTGAGAGAATGCCACAGTCTTCTTAACCCACTTCCCAATCACAAAGTAATAAGGTAATAAGGTGTGGGCATTCCTGAAGAACAAGCCTCTTACCACAGGCTCCATGTGGCCACATTCAGCCTATTAGGGGCCAGAGTATATTTTCAAGTCAGGGAAGGTTCTCAGAGCCACTTAAACCAAGGGCCTAGGGCCAGGGAAGATCTTCAGATTCCCATTACACAAGGCTGACAAATGAAACCCAGGGTGCTGAAGTTGGAGCTGGATGAATGTTGTTGCTGTGGTTTGTTATTGCTGTTTGCTTATTTATTTATTTTTTTTGGTTTGTTTTGTCACTGTGAAAAAGAGGGATATAACTGGCAGGTTTCACAATCAGACCTAATTTAGTCAAGCTTGTATGTCTCCCACAAGGAGAAAACAACAGGTTCATGGCAACATGATTGCCACTTGCAAGAGAGCTTCATCTTTAGAACAAATGCTCCACCGTGACAAACCCAGACGAGGTCAAAGAAAAAAAAATGAAGACCCAGATACTCACATCATCAGTGTGACAAAAGAAGCCAAGCTTACAGTTTTGGGTGACTTTAATGCTAGAGTGGACTCAGACTACCAGATGTGGCAGGGAATCCTTGGGAGGAATAGAGTTGGAAACAGCAACAGCAAAGGTCACTTACTCCTGAAGACTTGTGTGTCTGGTGACCTTCTCATCCAACACTGTCTCCCATTTACTAAAACACAATGAAAAGTCATGGATGTAACCTTGTAGTAAACATTGGCATTTAATAGACTATGTAATTGAAAGAGAAGAGACAGGAAGAATGTAAGAGTGATGAAGGTGATGTGTGATGCGGGATACCAGCCTGTTCACAGCCCTAGTCTTCAAGCTAAACATTAGCAGTGGTGCCCCAACAAAAGATGACTGTTGGGAGGCTCAATGGCAACAGATTACAATGCTTCTTCATATGTGGATTCGTTATCGCTGACCTGGAGGGAAAGCTAAGTCAGCACACAGCAAGAGTGGAGAAGAAAAGGAGACAGCTTTCAGAGACTTCAGAGGTACAGTACCTGAGTTAGTCACCTGGGCCAGAACCTTCACAAAGATCAGGATGCATCTGAAGAAAATGATATGGAAATTCAGAAGTAGCTAAATGAAAAATGTGAACTCCATGGGGCTTACCAGCAGGATAGTTCATTCATCTCTAAGAAGGCAGCGTTTTACTCCATCAAAACTAAAGTACAAATGAAGCTTAGAGAGATGGAAGAATCTCCCAAGAGATTCTTAGCTTAGTAAGAAGGCAAGGGAAATTCAGCTTTACACTATTAGCAACAATCCAAAGTGCTTCTACAATGCCCAGAAGACTATGGGCCAAAGACCTAGGGTGCATTTTAATTCCTCAGTGCTGATGGAGCCACACTGATAAGTGATAAAGACATAATCCTGGAGAGGTGGCCTGAAGGCTTCCATAATGCCCTCAATAAACCATCATCAACCAGTGCTGAAATCATTAACTGTATACCTTAAGCTAAAATCAGTCACCCTCTGGCCAAAATTCCAAGTGAAGAAGGCATATTGAATTCCATTAGGATTCTCCTTGTCACAATATATTTGGTGCTGATTCTATCCCCAGCAGAGCTGTACAAGGCAGGGGTCGACTGCTCATACAAAAAGACTGAAACCTTCCAGGTTATGTGGCAAGAGGAGGTTATCCTCAGGAGTTCATAGTTGCCTCCATTGTTCGTCTTTAAAAAGAAAAGGAAATAGGTAGTCCTGTGACAATCATAGGCACATGGAGAGGGGGAGAGAGGCTCTCTCACTTAGTCATTGCTGCCAAGATTCTTGTCAGATTCCTCCTTAATAGGCTGATCCTTCAATCAAAAGAGGTCATCTACTAAACAGCCAGCATGATTTCAGAAAGGGCTGAGAAATTATTGCCACGGATTCATCCTGGCTCTTCTCTCTCACTCCCCCATATTTAAGCTGTTGCTAAGGCGTATTGATTTCACCTCTGTAACATCTCTTGACTACACCCACTTCTCTCCTCTGACACTGCCCAATCCTGGTGCAGTCCCTTGTTACTTCATGCTTTGATTCTTGCAATAGCATGCTGGCGGGTCTGCCTGCTTCAAGTCTCTCTCCCTTCTAATCCATCCACCATTCAGCCACTACACTATTGCCTAAAGTGCAGATCTGTTCATACAACGATCCTATTTAATAAACTCAGTCCAGTGACTTTCTACTGCCTTTAATATCAACTATAAAATATGCTGTCATTCAAAGCAGATCATAGTTCATCTCATTTCTAGTCCCTGGTACGTGTTCTTTGACCAGCAGCACTGGGCTCCTAGTTGTTCCATGAATAAGATACTCCATGTCTTAATTCCTAGCATTCTCTCTGGCTATGCCTCATTCAAGGAATGCCTTTCCTTCTCCACTCTGACAACTGACCTCCCTGGTTTATTTTTTTAAGTCCCAAGTAAAATCCTACCTTCTACAAGAAGTCTTCTCAACCCCTCTTAACCCTTCCCTCTATTAATTATCACTTGTTCATTCTATATATTGTTATTGAGTTGTTTTCAGACATGTACAACTTTTTGTGACCCCATTTGGAGTTTTCTTGGCAAAGATACTGGAGTGGTTTGCCATTTCCTTTTCTAGCTCATCTTACAGATGAGGATACTAAGAGTTAAGTGACTTGCCCAGGGTCACACAGCTAGTAAGTACCTGAAGGTGGATTTGAACTCAGAAAAGTGAATCTTTCGGACTTCTGGCCCAGTGCTCTGTGCACTATGGCGCCCCCTAGCAGCCATGTATATAGCTCAGTTTGTATACCTTGTTTGGGTCTCATGTGCCCCGATGAATTGTAAGCCACATGAGGGCAGGGACTTTTTGCCTCTTTTAATATTCCCAGTAGTTAGAACAGTCCCTGGCACACAGCGAGTACTTAATAAATGTTTATTGATTGATTGAGTCTCATCACTCCTTAACTGGACTGATAAAATAGCTTCTAAATTAATCTCTCAGCTTCCAGCTACTCTTCTTTCTATTCCCTCCTCCAGCTACCTGCTAACATCATCTTAAAGCATAGGTCTAAACAAGTCACTGCTGTGCTCAAATATTTCCAGTGGTTTCTTATTAACTCAAAAGAGATTAGCACAGAATCACAAATGTGGAGAGCTGAAAGGGAGCATTGTCAAACATCATAAAGGAGCCCCAATATAGTTTTCAACAAGCCATTGTCTCTATTTGAAGACCCCTAAAGAGAGAGAGACAGAGACAGAGAGAGACAGAGATAGAGAGAGACAAAGAGAGACACAGAGAGAGGGAGAGGGAGAGACGGAGAGACAGAGAGACAGAGGGTGACAGAGACAGACAGAGACAGAGACAAAGAAAGAGAGACAGAGAGAGGGAAAGGGGGAGGAAGGAGATGAGAGACAGAGACAGAGAGAGACAGAGATAAGGAGAGACAAAGAGAGAGACACAGAGAGAGGGAGAGAGAGACAGAGAGACAGAGGGTGACAGAGACAGACAGAGACAGAGACAAAGAAAGAGAGACAGAGAGAGGGAAAGGGGGAGGAAGGAGATGAGAGACAGAGCCAGAAAGAGACAGAGATAGGGAGAGACAAAGAGAGAGACACAGAGAGAGGGAGAGAGAGACAGAGAGACAGAGAGAGAGGGAGAGAGAGACAGAGGGAGAGAGACAGAGACAGACAGAGACAGACAAAGAGAGAGAGACAGAGAGAGGGAGATAGGGGGAGATAGGGGGAGAGAGAGAGAGAGAAAGAGAGAGAGAGACAAAGAGACAGAGAGAGACAGAGAGAGACAGAGAGAGAGAGAGAGAGAGAGAGACAGAGACAGAGAGAGAGACAGAGACAGAGAGAGAGAGAAAGAGAGAGAGACAGAGACAGAGAGGGGTGGGGCAACCATCTGTGGACTGCAGCCTGCCCTCAATCCCCCATCTGGCTCCAGTCTCTGTTTCCATCCTCACTTTATATTAAACCTCTTCACACACTCCAGGTTTCAGCTGAGCTGCTCAATGTCCATTTGTTGTTGTTCAGTTGTTACAGGTGTGTCCAACGCTTTCTGATCCCCTTTTGGGTTTTCTTGCATAAGATACTGGAGTGCTTTGCCATTTTCTTCTCCAGCTCATTTTAAAGAGGGAAAAACTGAGGAAAACAGAGTTAAGTGACTTACCCAGGGTCACTCAGGTCAGAGGTTTCTGAGGCCAGATCGAACTCAAGTCTTTCTGACTCTAGCCCTAGTGCTTTATCCACTGTGCTACATAGCAGGCTCTTCATGTTTGACTCTTTGTGACCTCATCTGAGCATTGCTTGGCAAAGATTCTGAAGTGCTTTGCCATTTCCTCCAACTAAATGAAGATGAAGACACTAAATCAGAGAAAACAGGGTTCAGTCATTTGCTCAAGTTCTCACTGCAAGTAACTGTTTGAGGTCACATTTGAACTCAGGGTTTCCTGATTCCAGGCCTGACACTCTATTCCCTGCTCCACCTCACTGTTGTCCATAGTAGGAACTTAATGAATTTTCCCTCCTTTCATTTCACTAATTTATTCATTTTTTGATGTTTCTAACAAATTGAAAATTAATGAATAATAACAAATTCCTGTCTTCTTTAAGTTTTTTTCTCAGTCTAATACTGATACCTGAATTTTGAGACTTTCTCAGCTCAACCATATGGACTTCTTGGCTTCCTCCACGATGCTTCAGATGGTGTCTCTGATGGGAAACCTATTCTGATCCCTCTCTTGCCCCCTTCCTCCCTGCCATTATTAAAGCTTCCTCTCTCCTCACATTGTTTTATATTTGTTTAATGCCCTTTTGTCAACATGGTACAGATTCAACAACACTTAGAATAGTGTCTGGTGCATAGTAGGGGCTTAAATAAATATTGATTGATTGTTTAAGGACAGGATTCCCTCCTCCCTTAAAATTCATAGTACTGAAAACAGTGTATCTGAAGTTAATTCTCTTTTTAAAAAATTAATTAATTTACTTATAGTTTGCAACACTGATTTCCACAATCCCTTGACTTGCAAATTTTCTCTCCCTCCCTCCCATGGAGGCATTCAATCCAATATAGGTTCTACAAATACCATCATATTAAATGTTAGTCGAGTTGTAAAGAAGACTTATAACTAATGGAATGAACAACGAAAAAGAAGGAACAAATCAAAACAAGAAAGAGAGAGCAAGTAGTTTGCTTCTGTCTGCATTCAGACTCTGTAGTTCTTTCTCTGGATGTGGATAGACCTTTCCGTCATGAGTCCTTTGGAGTTGTGTCTGACCTAAATTCTAAGACAATTATTGTTTTTCTTTTAATTTCACTGAACCACTCACTGTGCCACCTGGCTGCCCCATTGACAGTCTACTCCTCTGCAATGTCTCTGACACTCTATCTTAGGTTGAAGAGAATCTTTTGTTCTCTCATATTATGCCAAAGGAGAGCAATATGAAGCAGATGTTCAGCAGAGGCTAAAGACCAGCCTTGCTACTCAATCAATCACATAAAGGATTCCTGTAAGTGCCAGGCATTGTGGGTACAAAAACAAAAGTGCCCCCCTCAAGGAGCTTACATTCTCTTGGGAGAGACAATGTGTTGTAGGCACAGACAAAGAAAGAGAGACAGAGAGAGGGAAAGGGGGTCCTTGGCCACATTAGCTCCCCAGTTCTACAAAGGTCATTAGGCAGATATGCAAGGAAAGTATAATCTTGTTGGGTGGATGCTCTCATTGGTTTCATGAATATCTAAAGAAAGTACTGAGTTAATTTGCAAGTCTTGATTGTAACACCCTGTTTGTGCCTCTGGACATGGTCCCAGGATAAAGAGCTTAACAAGTAATTGGCTTTGGGTTGGGGTAGAGAAAGATGGAGATCAAGGGTGGTTCCTTGCATTCTGCTACAGGTATATAAACCTTGTATCTTCCATGTATCTTTGGCTGTGTATGAAATAGGTCTGCAATAAACAGACTATGGAATACAGCCCCATCTCTCCCTCTTTCTTATTCAGCTAGAAGCTCTCCCTCTCTCTGTCCTTTTATTTCACTCAGCTGGTAGCTAGGCCCAGACTTGCTAGCCTCAGCAACAATGCATGCACATCTATGTGAACAATGAATAGGAAGTTTTGGGAGGGAGAGAGGACACTAAGAGGAACCAGGGTGAGGTCATCAATGGCCTCTTGTGAAAGGTGGCATCAAGAGGCACTGGAGTTTCAAAAAGGAAGGAAAGGAGCAAATTCTAGTTGTGAGGGACTGTCAGTGCAGAGAAAGAGCAGGCATATTTATAAGACACCCTCCACCAAATTGCTAGGATGCTTGGCATCAGTGACTGCATGGTAGAGTGGCAAGGATTTTTCTTTTTCTTTTTTTTCCCCACCATAATAACTCATGAAGCAGGGAAGAGTTGTTTCATCAGGGGGTGGAGCCCCCATGATCATGATGCTGCAGATGTGTTAAAGAAGACAGAAGGATCTGCATAGAGAGCAGCTGGGTCATGCAGTCTGTGCCCTATCTGCTTTGCTTTGCTCATGCCATTTCTCTGCAATGAGTCTTGTCATCCCTCCTCTCCAGCCTATAAGGCACTCATCTAGCTCTGTCTCCTCCAAGACTCTTCAGTGAACACTCCCACACAGCTATGACCTCTGAATTCTGGTAGGTGTACTTGTTAATACTCCCTAGACAGCTCACAGATACTCTGCTGTTTCTCCCCCTAGAGCAGTAACAATTTGATGGGAAGGGCCATGGCTTAGTCATCTTTATCTCTACTTTTGGGGCATTTAATCCCTCCATCACCCAGCTTGTTCTTACGCTCTTAATCATCTCACACATTACTCCCCCAGAAGATAGGACAGACTGTGATTCAGTCATACTAGCCTACCGTTTCTCACACACAAAGTTCCATTTTCTGTCTCTGCACTTTGTACTGGTTAACCCTTACATGCGGAATGCATTGTCACCTCACCTCCACTTCTTAGAATTCCTGGTACCCTTTAAAAAATATCATCCCATCCCTCTTTGAGGGAGTACATACCACACCCCAAGTCCCTGGATCCCTCCCATGCCTGACACAGAGAGTTTAATGAATGCTTGGCAAAGGACTCAAGACTAAGAAAGTGCAGTTTTCTCTTGTTTTTATGCAGTCATTTCAGTCGTGTTTGACTTCTTGTTCCCATTTAGGGTTTTCTTGGCAAAGATACTACAGTGATTTGCTGTTTTGCTTGTTTTGTTATTTCTCCTGATTATTTTATAAATGAGGAAACTGAGGCAAATAGGGTTATGTGACTTGCCCATAGTTACACAGCTGTTGTGTCTTAAGTTGGATTTGAACTCAGATCTTCCCAACTCCAGACCCAGCACTTTATGCACTGCATCACCTCCATACCTTTCCACTGCAGCCTTCTATGTGAAACCTTTCTTGATCCTTCCAGGTGCTAGTGCCTTTGCTCAACAGAAGAAATCGCATTCATTTTGTACATTTATGTATTTATGTATTTATTTTATTTTATTTATTTTATTATGTATTTATGTATATATTTTATCCCCATTCTTATGTGTTTCTCAAGGTCCAGGATTCATTTACTTTTGTCTTTGTATTTGCAGTGTCCAGACCATTGCCTAGGACACAGTGGGTGCTTTTATAAATGCTTGAAATAAAGGGGATCTCCATCAATTGGGAAATGGCTAAACAAGTTGTGGTATATGAATGTAATGGAATACTATTGTGGTATAAGAAATGGGGAGGAGATGGTTTTCATATTCACCTGGAGAGCCTTATACAAACTGATACTAAGTGAGAAGAGTAAAAGCAGGAAAAATTTATACACAATTACAGACACATCATATGTGTGATGAACAATTTTGATAAGCTGGACTCTTCTCAGCAACGCACAGTTATAAGACAACTCTGTAAGTCTCAGGATGGAAGGAGATGTCTACATTCAGAGAAAGTTCTAGAAAGAACAGAGAGACTTAAGTGATCTACATGCTAGCGTTTTTTTCCATGTTTGGTTTTGTTTCTTCTTTCCCATTGTTCACTCCATCGGTTACAACCCCTCTATACAACCAGACTAATGTCCAATGTGAAAGTATTTGCAGATCCTATACTTGATTGTATGCTGCCATGGGGTGGGGGTGGGGGGCAGGAAGAGGGAGGGGAGAAAATTTGAAACTCAATGGACTGTGAAACTGAATCTAGTAAACTAAAAGTTAATAAATACATAAATTAAAAATAATAAAAAAATAAAAATAAATGCTTTTTTATTTAATGAGATTTGGCATACATTGGCATAGTACAGTGTGGCATCAACAAAAACTCCATTGGCTTAAGGAGTACATGTCTCTTCTCTTAGTAATAATCTTGTTAGGCATATATTAAAGAATCTCCTAGCTCTCTGGTGACCTTGACTGGACTGGTTTGGCATTCCTGTTGCCTGTTTGATAATTTCTTCTCATCCCAGTTGTGATGGATGACTTCTGCTTATCTCCATCTTTCAGATTTTGTCCTTTCCTGTCCCCTGCTCTAACTGTTGAGATAAGATGTTTCTACAAACAGCAGTCCACCTTTCTTAAGATAATGAAGCACTTAGCAAGGTTATTTCTGAATATTATTCAGTGGCTTATCCTAGGACCTGAGTTGGTCACTCCCCAATTCTATCCCTGTTGCCTCCAATGCCATGATCTTGCCCGTAACATTCCACTCTTTTAATTGTTTCTCTTTCAAGGAATTTGGATGACAAAGCTGATATAAAAGGCACCACTGAACACACATTGATTCAAAGAAAAGCATTTTCACATGTCGTATAGGAAGAGATGCAATGATATTTTTTCTAAAAAAAATTAAAATGTCCAAATGAAAATGAAATACAAAAATTAAGAAAACTTTTATCACAATGCAAGTCAGTAAGAATCAGCAGTGTGATGTATGGAATGATGATGATGATGATAAACAATTATAGTAATGAAAGTCCATTCCTGAAGCCCATTGGTATGAAACTCTTCATTAGTGGAGATAAATGCTCTATGCTGCATGAAGAGTGGGGTAGAATTGGCAAAGACAAGGGGGCTTCAGTCTCTTAATTCTTCTTGGAATCTCTTCAGCACCTTTGGGTCCTTCAGACTTATACCCTCAAGATAAAAGATGGAGAAGGTCAGCCCCACTGTAGGTTGCCAAAGAGCAGAACTCTAAGGAGACAGGAGAGGAACTGGTATTCTTCATTATACCCTTATCCTCAGGTTGCTATATTTGAGACTTCAAAGACCTTGTCTTAGGTAATATCTGGGCTCTCTCTTGGTTGATTTGTTCCTTCACTCCCAGAAGGACAAGTCCTTTACTCTAGATTGTCTGTATATCTTCTCCTATGTACATGCCCTCTCATTTTTGTTTTGCTATCAATTTGGAGAATTTGCTTTTCTTGGCTGAGGGTTATATGTGTTCCTTATGGGACTGTTATTTGTTTAGTAAGGATTCAAGCCTTGAATATAAAGCTTGGGGTCCTCCTGTTTCTTCCAGTAAAGATCAGAATTTAACTTGAACCTGCTCACATTTCCCTAGTCTAAAATTATTTAGGGGAGCACAGAGATGCAATTCTAGCCCAGCACACCCTCTTCTGAGGAAAGCAAAGTAGCTTCCAGACCTAATTCCTGCATCCTCTTCTGGCAGGAATGAAAATGTCCTTTGGAAAAGGGTGGGGGAAGAAGAGGATAATAGTGTCTATTCTGTCCCTCTTTGAACTACAATGTACCCTTATACTACATGTGGGGGGATTGACTTCACAACATGTTGTCTTCCCTACAATAATACTAGCTAACTTTTTTTCAGCTAGATGGTGCAGTGGATAGAGTGCTGAACTTAGGAATCAGTAAGTCTTTATCTTCCTGTGTTAAAATCCAGTCTCAGACATTTATCAGTTCTGTGACCCTGGACAAATCACTTAACCTCTATGAGTGTTTGCCTCAATTTCCTCATCTGTAAATTCTGGAGCAGGAAATGGCAAACGACTCCAGTGTCTTTGCCAAGGAACCCCCAAAAGGGGTCACAGAAAATGAGACACTAGTGAAATAACTGAACCCTCGAACACTTTCTTGTTTGACTAAAAGGGCAGCAGAGGTTTCTTTCCTCTCTAGGATTCTGAAATAGACCGTTTGTGTGGTCTTTGTACCTACTTCAGACCTATTTACCTGATCCCACTGTAGTGTTAATCAGAGCATGGCATGTGGAAAGCATGGTCTCCAGGGAGGAAGTGGGGAGGGAGGAGACGATAATACATGAAAATATCATCTCTCAGATGCTCAATACATCCCCTTGCAGACATTTATTGTGGAACTGGTGTTGACTATTCTGGTTTTACAAGTATTTCTATAGACTCTACCCCACTGCACCCTGATCTTCATTCCATGTTACCTAAGTACTAACTAGGGAGAGTAATGTGTAATTAATTACTAAGACAATATTTAACGTCTGTTTATACTCATCAATTAAAATCCATTTTCTGAGGGGGGGGGAATTGGAGGAACATAGGGTACTTTTGAGTATACACAAGTGGACTTCTGGAGAACTCCAGAATTGCAGAGCTAGAAGGAGCCTCAAAGAGTGCCTAGTAAAACTTATCCCTCAACAAGGATCTGGTCTACAGATTCCCTATTAAGCTTTATCCTGCCTCTCCATGAAAATCAAGATCATGCCTCCTAGGAATGTGCATTCCATCTGAAGAGAGCTAAATATGCCTCTTAGCAATTTATTCCTCTCATTGCTAGTTCTTCTCTCTGGTACCAATCACAAAAAGTCTATTTCCTGTATTCTATGCTTGCTCTTCAAATATTTAAAGACAATGACTTGTTCCTAAAGTTTTTTTTTAATCTCTTCTAAACATTTGCAATTTCTTCAATTTATCATCTCATGATTGTGTGTGGGGGGGTGTGCGGGTGTGTGTGGATGTGTGGGTGTGTTTCCTCTCCCATATAATGGTCAATCTTTTATAGGTGAATACTGATTACTCTCTCAATTCTTCAGTTTCTACCAAGAACACCACAATCCTCTGGTGTCACAGGGGTATAATTTTCGAATGATCCTGGGCTCCTCACTTTCCCTTAACCTATCTATCCTATTATCCAATCAGTTGTTACATCTGGTCATTTTAACTGATTCAACTTCCCACTTCCCCTCATAGTTACTACCTTGGTATAGGATCTCATCCCCTCTCCCCTAGATGGTTGTTAACAGCACCAGGACATGGTACTGATTGATCTTCCTGCTTCACATCTCCCCAAGCTCCATAGCCTTTACAGGGCTGAAAACAGGGATTTTCCTTAAGTGTTTAAGTGTATATCTGAATGAGTCATTCTTATGCTCAATTAACATCAGTGGTACCCTAAGGTCTCCCGGATCAAATATAACTCCTCTATTCAATTCTTAAGGCCTTATCTCATATACCTTGTCTGAAGATATATTTGAAATGTCATCACATCTTACTTCCCCTCACACCCTATGTATTCCATACGAATTGATCTCTCAGACACATACATTCACATACACTCACACATGCACACACTCATGCACATATACACAGTCTCACACACATGCACATTAACATACACATGCACACTCACACACACACACATCCCACTCTACTTTTACCCTGGCTTTGTCTCCTATGCCAACAATATACTCTTGCTCCTCTCCCTCCTCATAGCAGCTTAATCCTTTTTTTAATGATCCAGCCCAAGTCCTATTTATCTGCAATCTTTCCTGATTCTCCCCTTCAGTTACTTCCCACTTACTAAACTGAATTGTATGGATCTACTCTCTAAATATCTGTATTTATTCATTTTATATTCAGGTTGTATTAATTTTTATATGTATTTGTTGTCTGCCCTTCAGACTTCCTCTCAGTACTGAAAAGGTCACGGTAACTTTCCCAGTTGACATGTTTCGTTTTTGATTGTTGTCAAACTTGAGGTTCATCTCTTGCTTCTAGGCCTTTGCCTGTCTCAGGTGTCCCCCTTGCCAGAAATTCACTTTCTGATTTCCTCCATCTCTCACAATTCCTAATTTCCTTTAAAACTAAATTCAGAGACCTTTTCTATGAGGTCTTCCCTGATCTACACAGAGGCCTTGTTAGTCTTGTACTTATTTTACAAATTGTGCTGTGTCTCCAATTTATACTCTGGTCTCCTTGAGGTAAGGTCATGTTTTCACCCTTCTAATTATGTATCAGGCATAGTGTTTGATAGATACTGAGTAATTCAACAAATTATTTTGATTATTTGACTATCCTTAATTCATAAGGCAATTAAAAAAATCCTAATTGTAGAACTTTATATCTATCCCTTTGGAAGTATATGTTATTTTCATTAGGATCTGAAAGAAACCTTTTTGTTTCTCTTGTTCTCTCCATCTTTGGGGGCTTATTTGCATGGCTAATAGACTGCTTGACTGATTGTGACATGGCTGACCTTAACATCTATCAAATATTTCCAGAGCTTCTTTCATATCCCTGCTCATTAGTCTGCAAGTCTGATATCCTGTGTAGGAATCTTATCACTAGTCCATTTTGTCATTTGGGGACACACGTAAGTTTTATCAGGGGATAAATAAATCACTAATCATTTATTAAGAGCTTAACATGTGTTAGGAACCAAGCTAAGTACCAAGGCTATAAAGAAAAAAGTGAACATACAGAAAGAAGTAGAAAGGGAGGGGGAGAGGGAAGAGGGGAGGTGAAAGGGAGAGAGACTGAGACAGAGAGGCAGAGACAGAGAGAGACAGAGACAGAGAGACAGAGACAGACAGAGAGACAGGAACAGAGACAGAGACAGAGACAGACAGAGACAGAGGCAGAGAGAGACAGAGAAAGACAGAGATGGGGGAGAGGGAGGCAGGGACTGTTTTTCTACATGCTAGACTCATACAAAACAGAAGTGAGCCAGACACAAGGAAAGGAAACTTTAGGCTTGGGAGCAAGGCATCAAGAGCTGGGAACAATGGAAAAAGCCCCCTGGAGAAAGTGGTGCCTTATTTGAGTGTTGATGAGAGGCAGGGCCTCTAAGAAGCAGGGGCTGGGGATGGGGTTGGGCACTCCAATGCAAGGTGGGGTGAATTCAAAGGGAGAACACAGAATGCTTTATTTATGGAACAGCCAAAAGGCCAGCATGGTGGGAGTGTGTAGAGAGGAGTAATCATTATTTACAATTTTCTTCAGCAACTGAAGATCAGGAGGCAATGATAATTTCTTGCCATTCATAGATTTGATACATGTTTGAATCGGAAGATATCTTAGAACAGAATCCCAGCACTAGGGGCAAGGTTTAAATCATAAACCAGAGATCAGAAGTGGATGCAAACTTAGGATATTGAAATTCAGAGCTGGGAGGGAGTTTAGAATTAAAATGAACATTAGATATGAGTCAAATCTTAGAACCTAAAACAGTAGAACTGGGAAGATACTTAGAAAATATTCTACTAAGCCAGGGCAAGCTGGCCTGTGTCAGTCTCACCAAAAACAAAACAAAAGACTTCTGCAAGGACAAAACAACTGGAGCAAATGATGATGTTGCTGCAGAAGCAACAGATCCTGGTGCCCAGTCCTAGAACTGAAGGCAGTGGGAAGGGTCAAGCTTCAGTCAACAGTGGCTGTAGTCCCAGAATAGAGAAGCGGTACCAAGCGAGAGATCATGCTAAAGGAGCCACAAGAGGTGGAACAAAGGAATGCAGGGATCCAGTCACTTTCTAAGAGAGCCATGGAGTCAATGCTGAGAGACACAGAGGCGTGGGGTGACACAGACATGCCTACACAGGTCCCTGAAAGGAAAGGAGACCCTCCAATGTCCTCCCACAGACCCATGTGACTCCAGGAGGGAGGGAGTCTCATTTGCTTGTGGTCCCAGATCTGACACCAGTATAGTATCAATGAAATTCTGGATCAAGCAGGGATGAACAGGAGAAATAAGTGAGCACTGATTATGCACTTACTGCATTCCAGGCACTGTACTAAGTGCTTTCCAAATATTATTTCAGTCAGGCCTCAACAATCTTGTAATGCGGGTGCTTCTACTACCTCCATTTTAAAGGCAAAGAAACTGAGGTAGACAATGGTTCTATGATTTACCCAGGGGCACACAACTAGTAAATGTATGAGGCTGAATCTGAAGTCAGGTCTTTCTGATTCCAGATACAGTGTTTTATCTACCGTGCTACATCTAGGGAGAGAGGAAAGCTTGAACGACATTGAGTCCCTAAATCAATCAGAGGAGTTACTGACCTCAGGAAATCCCCCATTAGATATCAAATAGGAAAGGTCAGAACCAAGACATGAAGGAGAAAACTCAGACTTTATCCCTTGCAAACACTGTGAATTAGGTAGAAAATGAGTATGCAAAAGAAGTCGACTTTTTACTGACCAAAGGTCTTTGCCCTTGCAAGGATCCCTCACTTCAGCTCCTGAGCCACTGAATCAATCAAGAGACACTGAATAAGCACCTGCCACACATGCAACACTGTGTCAGGTGCAAAGAGGGATAATAAGATTCAAGTAACAGAACATTTGCCTTGGAGAAGGTTCCAATCTAGCCAGCAGAGAAACATGTGCTTATACAGGTGCATGATTGCTTGCCAATGGATAGATAAATAGGAAATACATACAAAACGGATGTGAGATTTCTTTAGAGGAGATAAAAAGACCAACAAAATGGACAGGGGATCAAGAAAGGTCTCATATGTAAGAAAATTAGTCATTATAAGAGGCAGGTGTAGGTGGCATCCCGGGCATGGAGGTCAGAAAGAACGATTGTATACGGATGGGAAATGGGGTGCTGTAGAGAAGAGATACAACCGGTTAGAACAAATTATGTGCACATAATGTGTACATAATGACATATAAGTGTACACGCATTATCTCTCTACATAAATGCATGTGCATGTGTATATATGTATATGTATCTATGTATGTATGTACTGAAGTGAACATCCTTTCCCCTTTACAATCATTCCTAATTTAAAGACAGAATATATTATTATCCTGAGGCCTTGAAGGGGAGTTGAAATTCATTTTATCTTTTCTGTGAAGACCCAAATACAAGCTATATTTTGCTCTTCTTAATGGTTTTAATCAACGTGTGGGTTGGTACCAGTCAAACCATAGGAGGAATGATCATATTCCATCTCCCAAGACTGAACCTATTCGTATAACCTAGAAGCCTGATGTGTTTCATAGGCTCATAGATTTGGAATTACAAGGGGTCTTAGAGGTCTAATAAGAAAACCGAGGACAGTTAGTCAGACAACAAGCATTTACTTACTTTACTTACAAGTACTTACTGTGTGCCAGGAATTGTTCTCACAGAAAGTTAACTCACTGGTCCAGTGGCCTACAAATGGTGCCTGAAGTTGGATCTGAACACCTCCAAGACCCCAAGTCCAGTAGTGCCCGTTCCACCTTACCATTCTCTTCCCCATTTACTATTAAACATTTTTTCAGACTGATTGTTTGAATCTGGCATTTCTGTCTCTAGATTTCTAGCCTATTGCATGACTAAAGAATGGTAATGTGACCAAATTACATCCTCTCTTGCGGATAACAGCATCATGTGAAAATAGTTCCAAAATTTAGGATTTTAGTAGCAATTTCCGAGAGCTTTAGGGGATAATTAGAGAAGGCTGCCTTTGTTATTCCCTGTCATAACCAGGATTCAAGAGTGGCCACATTAGAGCCTAGGGCTAGAATTGAGGTGTTCCCTGGGCTGCCTGCCAGGATTAATGTTGACATTATCAATTGGTGTTTCTTTAACAAGCATTATACCCTGATCCTAACCAGACATGACATGACTTGGGTTTGGTTGATGAATCCAAATGACTCAAAGACCTCTCGCAGTGAAATCAAGAATGGCAATTTAGGGTTATTAAGCTTAATCAGACGTGAATTCTCAATAGTTAATACATAATTGATGTTAGGAGCAATCATAGTCATTGTGGAGGTCTCATGGTGTCACCTACGATTTGAAAAGCCTGCTTTTTCTGACTCCAGGGTAACCATAAATAAATTCTTGCCCTGGATAGACTTTTTAGGGGATGGGGGAGGAGGGAGGGAGACATTGGCTTAATTTCACATAGACCTTCAGAATTCTAAGAAACCTTACTGCTCAATAAAGGTTCCTAATTTCATAATGTTTATCAAAAGATACATTTAGCAGTGAAACAATAACAACTAAAATAACCCTCTTTTCAAAATATGACTGAGAAAAGACCAAAAATATGGAAAGGAATAGTTTGTCAGCATGTGTCAATGCATGAAACAAATGATTTCAGATTTTCCTGTCTTCTATCTATCTCTCCATCTATCTATGTAGGGGGAACAATGATTTTATTAGAATGTGTCATTAAACCAAAAAAAAATACTGATTGGAAGAAGCCTTTTTTCAGCTCAACATAAGGCAGAATGCAACAAGCACACACAACTGTCAATCACAATCAACCACCAAGCATTTATTAAGTGCTTATGGTGTCCTCAGCCGTGGGCTAAGTGCTAGGAACACACGGAAAAGCCCAAACAGTCAGCTCTCACATAGCTCACAGTACAATGGGAGGATCCAACAGGAAAACATCAAGGGAACTTCAACAGTGTTGTTTGTTCAAGTCCATAGATAAGAAAGATGAGGCCCAGAGGTAAAATGACTTGTCCAAGATAACACATAGTATTCTGACTATTCGAGATATCCAGTAAGAAAGAATATGGGGTCCTGAGGGTTTGGGACAATTGTGAGTTCTTTATTACTTGAAGATTCAGAGCAAAGACAGATGCTCAAATATTACCTAATTGGCTGAAGGTACTCCTATCTAGCCTCATTAAATGCTGAAGCACCTTCTAACTCTGAGATGACATGATTTTATGAAAACAGGATAGAGAATGAAAGACCAGGAGGATCTTGTTTCATGCACAAAGCTGGTAAAATCTCTTTCCACTGGATAGCTTCTTATTTTAGTCAATCTGTGAACTCCCTCATGACAGCAGCATGAAAGCAGATTGTGACCTTTCCTCTTTCTCTGCATGTGTCTAGTTAGAGATTTTCCATAAACCCTCCTTTAGGAGGCCAGCAAACATCTCGGCATCCTAGCCATGGCTGGTGTATTCTCCAGCAGATAGCAAGGTATCCTTTTGGATGGATGGACATCACCATTGACTCCCATGAGCAGGCCCCTTCCTTTTCAGGCCATCTGATCAATTCAGGTCAATAAGTATTTATTATGATCCAGTAATTCAGCTGGAGAAGGAACTTAAAGAAAATAGTCCCTGATCTCAAAAGACTTTATTTGTCTGGGAAGAAAAAAATAACTATGAAAATGAGTAAATACAAAATTACAATGACAGCCAGAAATGAGAAGGGAGGGCCTTTTCACAACCCAGCAAAGACATTGAGACAGAAGGTGGCATGAGTAATAGCAATTAGGATAGTTTGTTTGAAATGTAGAGTGGAGCAGAGACTGAAAAAGATGTTCTGCACCCACCAGCCTGCCAGCTAAAGCAGCAACGCCTCCTAAAGGAGAAATTGGAGGCAGCATGAACCAGTTAAGTAAAACCACCACTCTGTCCTTGGCCACCATCTATCCTGAGATCCTGAAAGAGACTGCCTAGGAGCCTAAACTTAAGAATTTGGGGAAAAGCAGCACTCCACACAAAACACTAGACTGGCTTCTAGTTCAGGCCCCACAGCTATCATCAAGGAGAGGAATCCTTATGTAAAGGGGCTCACCTTCCCCAGGACCTCTAATATCACCCATGATTCAAATGCCTCGAACAGACAGATAGACATATGGCCCTAAGGGTGATAGCAATCTCACCCCAGGTCAACGCTCCTGCTTCCAGTTGAACACTCAGCCAACCATCTAGGAAGGTGACTGGCAGAGAAATGGCCACCCATTCATGCAAACCTGACTGCCACCCACAGAGCAGATAAGCAGCCTCACTGAAATAGCAGATCATCCTGAGAGACAGGAGGAAGCATGGGCCATAAAGGTCAAACTACCACTACCACTTTGACCACCATTCCCCCCTAATACCTAGATGACATCAGTCTGAGACCCTTAACCAGAAAACTTTGGGAATATCAGTGTTTTCAATCAAGTGTCCTCAGATATAGATCAGTCCTATCATCCTAGGAAGTGATCTGATGGAGAGACAGCCTAGGTAGATGTTATACACAGATTTCTAATGATCCAGAAAGATAGTTCTTGTCACTAAATCTTTGGTATCATCAAATGATTCAACATTAGAAAATGTGGCTGTTTTATAAGGGGAAATGATGTAAAGATGACCTTTCTTAGGTGTTTGGTTCCCCCCACCCCCCTGCCCCCATGATATCTCAGGGACCATATCACCTTTCCATCTGACTTGCAGCTGAAATCTTCAAAATGTGTTGTCTTCACAATTGTTGTCCTGCTCTTCTGTTTGTATCCCCAAGATTTATTGCAGTCTGTTGCACATTCTAAGTGCTTAATAAAGGATTTATCATTCATTTTTTAGTATATCATAAAGGGGTTTAAATGACAAACAGAGGAAATGGAACTTTATCCTGGAAGTAACAGGGAGTCAATGAAGCTTCTTGAGCAAGGTAGTAGAATGTCCAGGTCTGGATTTTAGGAATATTGGTTCAACAGCTGTGAAATAGGCACATCAAAAGCAGAGTGAATAGCCCACACAAAACCCATACTACTCCCAAGTGTGACCCAAACACAATTCAAATATAGTCCCTGTCTAATTGTAATGCGTTAATGTATTAATAAAAAAGAAATATATAAACACATGTGGTTTCCTAAGTCAATATGTGGATCAGTGAGATCTTTCTCTTTGGATTAGTGGCCTGATTTCTATTTGAATTTGAAAACACTAGTGTTGAGCATTGATTGATTGTTATTGAGAGGCTGCATGTAAAGAGACCAATTTGAGGTTACTGCAGTGGTGTGAATGAAAACTGGTGAGGGCCTGAGGTGGCCGTGTGAATGGAGAGAAAGGGACAGACAGAGGAGATATTGGAGAGATTAAATAGATAATGTTGGCTAACAGACTGGATATGTAGGGTAAGAGAGAGGGTAGAGTCAAGGGTAACTCAAGGGGTGGGAAGCTGCATGATTGTAAGGATGCTGATGTCCTCAAGAGAAAGATCAACATTCAGGTGAGGGGTACATTTAGAAGGAAAGATAAGGAGTTCAATTTTTGGACAGATTGAATTTGAGATGTCTGAGGGATATCCAAGATGGATGGAGATTTCCAGCTTTCTGGTTAATGTCCTTGATGATGCTTTCAAGAGTCCTTGGGAGACATGGAGGCCACGATTAACAACACACTACAGCATATTTATTCCAGTCCTGGGTCTCTCCATTATCATGCAACCGTACTTCAGCTGAGATCACTGTAGTCTCTCTTCCATGTTCATATGGTATTCCTGGGATGCCACAGGTATTTGTAAGGTGTTAGTTTTTCCAGATTCAAGCAGCCTAGTCGTTAGAAGCTTCTCTCTGTTGGTGATTTCCTTTTTATGTAGTGCATAATTTGTATATATCTATTTACATGTTGTCTCCTCCATTAGACTGTAAGTTCCTTGAAGACAGAGACTCACTGTTGTTGTTTTCTTCCAATATCCCCAGCACCTAGGACTATAACTGAAACATACTGGATGTTTTATTTACTGAACAATATTATTAAAATCATGACACCATTTCTCAAATGTAATTTGACCCCAATGAAATAAAGTTCCTCTCCAATGATGATGGTCAAATATTGCCTAGGACAAATGAGCATCATATCACAGAAGTAAAAAAAATACCACTGCTTTATTAACTTTATTAACTGATAAAGTTAAAAAGAAATCAGGTTACCGGTTCACACTGGAGAGGGGAAAAGAGGGTTGGGGGATAAGGAAAAAATGTACTTGGGCCAATCTAAGGCACACACTTAGACAGAGAAGCCTTTGAGTCACTACATCACCACTTGTGTCTGGAAGATGGTCAAAGAGGAGGGCTCTAATATGACTAAGTGAAAAAGCCATGCTGTTTAGTAAGGTAAGGTGAAGTCATGGGGAGGCCCCAGTGACACAAACAACCTACCCTGCCGTTGAAGCGAGTACAGATGCCAAAGATGATAGCTAAGTAGAAAGAAGTATTTCAGGTAATCTTCCCCTCTCTGTGCAATCAATCCATCAGTTCACAAGCATTTTGATTTACTGATTATTTTTAAAGATTCTTTGTCACAAGGGATAGCATAGTATTTACATATTTGTATATGTGTGTGTGTGTGTGTGTGTGTGTGTGGAAATATACTTGTATGTGTATATTGAAAACAAAGTGATTGAAAGGGTGCTAACAATTGAGGAAGAGGGGAAGGAATTAATGAGGAATGGACCCATTTGCTGAGTGTGTAGAGGGGGAATACATTCAGAAATGAAAGTGACTAAAAAAACTCCAAACTATCTATCCCCAGACACATACATTCACACACATATATACATAAACATGCATACTTGTATACATATATGTGTGTATTTATTTCTATCTGCTTGTGTGTATGTGTTAGAAGTACAAAGACAAAAATGACCTTTTTCTGTCAAGGTTATAACTCTTGTCATTCTTGACAAGAAAAAAAAAACAACTTTGTCTAGGCTATCCCCTGTGCCTTGGATACTCTGTCTTCTCACTCCTGTTTCTTGGAACTCTTGGATCCCTTTAATCTCAGCAAATGGGTCCATTCCTGATTAATTCCTTCCCCTTTTCCTCAATTGTTAGTATCCCTTGAATCACTTTGTTTTCAATATACACATACAAGTATATTTGCACACACTTATATACATGTAAGTAAATACTATGTGCATGCATGTGTGAGGGTGTGTGCATATGTGCATGTATATACTTCCCTCTGACTCTCTTTTCTTCTCCAAGGAATAAAGCTTTTGGAAGTAAGATACTATTTTTTTTTTCTTTCATAAACACTATTTGGCAAGGCTTGGATTGAAATGGATTTAGGAGAGCATGTTTAGCGGACAATACAGGTGGGATGTAGCTTGGTTGTGAAATAGGAGAGGGCTGAAATCTTAGTGGTATACCTCAAACAGAAAACTCCCCAGACAAGTAAGAGGGTGGAGAGTGGCAGAGAAGGGTTAGGTGGTTCATTGGTTCAAGGCTCACTGATAGAAAGCTGGACACAGAGAAGGGAAGAAGTCTGTATTTTAATCTACCTGGAAATCCCTTAGAAGAAACAAAAGGCAAGTGGAATGATTCAGAAATCCATAAGAGAAATTATAGGCAGTCATTTGGGCAGGCAGAGGGGTAGATAGCCCTTTTAAGGGACAAAGTGGGCTCCCCAGTAAAGCAAGAATACCTTGATGTATATAGGGGTGTGAAGAAGCGCCCTCAGAGATTAACAGGGTAAAGTTACAGTGGGCAACGTCTCCAGGAGTATGTAGGGGCATGGTACTAACATGGTGGATGAGGTGATGTTGGCTTCAATACCCCCTGAGGACCTTAGAGTGTTGGAATGGGGACAGGCAAGATGTTGCTCCTTTTTCCTCTCAGGAGGATGGCAACCTGATCCAAAGATCTCCTTACCCCAGACTAGGCATGGCTCTGCCCAAAAGCATCAGGGGCTTAGGATTGGGAAAGGACGAGGGTTGAGGGTGTGTTCTTCCACTTCATTTCTTCTGATTCCCCACCCCCAACTGAACTATTCTCTTCTCCCTATTTCTTTCAGCCTGGGGATTTATATTCATTTTAATAAACATCAGCAACCAAGAAAGGATACGAGTGTCCTTAGGAGTTCATTGTGGACACATTCCAGAGACTCCATAAATCTTCACACACATATACATCACATTGGATGATAAGAGCTATTAAACTAGATACACACACATCACCCTTGGGACATGGAAAAAGGACCCCCTAGTGTTTGTAGATCAGAAGGAGACTCGAGAGGAACAACAAAAGGGAGACTCAGAATGAAAGGCGAAATTGGGCTTTGACCTTAAGCCAAGTACTAGAATTGATGTCATTAGCCATATTTGTAAGCAATCTGATTGATGGATGATGGCCAATGTCTCCTAATCTTACCCTACAAGGGAGCAGCTGCAGTGAAATTCTGTTCCTAGCCAAACAGCAGGTAATATTTAAAACTCTGTTCCACATTGGGCATTGACCTGGCGGTGACCTTCCCTGACAAATGATTCCTGATGGAAAGCATCACCTTGGCAATAATTCTGTGTGTGTGTGTGTGTGTGTGTGTGTGTGCGTGCGCGTGGGCATGCACACGTGCAATTCCAAGCAGATCACAGAGTAGTCAATGACAGCAGGTTATTCAGAGTGGAAGTAAAGGCAACAGAAAAATAAGAGATCATGATCAGCAAGACAAGATGGCCAGAAGGGTCTCATCTTGGATGCTCAGATATAGAAATAAAGAGAAAGAATGAAGGGCAGACACTAAAGAATCCCTGGCACATGCAAAGGATTATTAAAATGGAAAAGGGAGCCATGAGATGGGATAGAAAGAAAAGAATGGAAAGGGAGGCAAGAAAAGTAGGTCATCTATAAACACTTATTTTAAACAATATTCTGATAAAACAACAACAACAACAACAACGCCTTCTTAATTTAAAGGCCACTATTTGAAATAAAATCCAAAAAGTCACCCTAAATGTATCCTAGGAGCTATATCATTGAAATTAAGGTCATGAAAATTTCAAGTTACAAGTCTGTGGAATGGCAGGAAAGAAATATTTTCTGTGAATATGTTCCCTTATTCTCTGATATTACCTGTATATCAACAGTTTAGCATGAAAATCAATGAGAAAACGAATGTAAAGTGGATGTCATTCTCATTATCAATGTTAAAATGAGTACTGCTTTGATCCCTCAGATGGCTAATTTTTGTGGTTAATCAATGGCTAGCTGGTGGCTAATTTTTCTTACATGTCCTATTTTTACATCTCTACTTATCTTTCTCCTTCTCCTAACCTCTTGACACAGCTGTCCTTCAGAACAAAAAAGAAGACAAAGAAAAAAATGCCTCCTTCATGACTTGCCATGAGAAAGACTCAGCCAAAAAATAAGGACTTGTTGAGAGACTACCATGTTCCAGGTCCCAAGCTAAGCAATGGAGAGAGAAAGAAAGGGGAGGGGGGATGTTACCTGCTCCTGACAAGCTCACAATCGATTTCGTTTTGTTGTTGTTCATTTGTTTTCATTGTATCTTCCATGACTCCATTTAGGATTCTCTAGGCAAAGATACTGGAGTAGCTTGATGTTTTTTTACCCTCAAGCTCATTTTAAAAAGAGGAAACTGAAGCAAAAGTTCAAGTGACTTGCCAAGGGTCACATAGTAAGTTTCTGAGCTCAGATTTGAATCCACGTCTTCCAGGCCGTACATTCCATAACTGTACCTCCTAGCAGCTCAGTGGCATTAAAACTTGGCAGGCTATGATGTGGTCCACAGTTAGAGCCTGACTTTTCCCTCTCTGCACAGTTCTTTGATGTCCCACGGGGTCATTAGCATCCAGCAGCATTCATAAACCCCCGTTATTGTTGCTCTCCCTGTTGTTTGAATTTTTTCTAGATTGCCATCCTTATTCATCCACTTCTTTTGGTCTCAATTAATTTAACTTCTTCTATGTTGCATTGAATTCTTCATATTCATTATTTATTTTTCTTTTTGTTCATTCATTTTTTTTTCAATTATGTCTGACACTTCATGACCGCATTTGGGATTTTCTTGGCAAATATACTAGAGTGGTTTACTGTTTCCTTATCTAGGTCATTTTACAGGTGAGGAAACTGAGGCAAATAGGGCTAAGTGACTTGCCTAGGGTCAAGCAGCGAGTGTCTAAGACCAGATTTGAACTTGGGTAGGTGAGTCTTTTTGACTCCAGGTCCAGAAGTCTATCCACTCTGTCAGTTACTTGCCCTTCATTATTTAGTACAGCTTAGTGATAGTCAATTGAAATTATGTAATATAAATCACTTAGCAATTTCCCTGTCAATGGCCACCTAACTTAGTTCTAGGTCTCTATCACCATGATAAATGAGGCTATCAATAGTTTTGCCTTCATATGGGATCTCTGTATCTAGCTTTGATTTCATTGAGATATGAAGTGTTCCTTGCCATGGAATGTTGGTGTCAAAGGCTGTAGATATCCTGTTACATTTTGTTTCCTAACATGACTACAAGTTTCATTCCAGAATGGTGACTGGTTTGACTAATCTATAATTGTCCCAACAGGGTACAAATATTTCTGTCTTTCTGTACCCCTCTAAAATGGATAATTATTACTAATTATTATTGATTATGGCTGATATTTTCTGACCAAATTCAAGCTGCCATTTTCCTGTACTTCAGTCTCCCTCTGACACCTAGAACTCCAGCTTCTTATCAGCTGCTGTAACTCCATGAGCACAACCTGCCACTCTCTTCAAATACAGCTTCTGAGTAACAAACCAGCACTGCCATTCCTAGAAATGGTATGCCAGTCAACGGTCCGATGTGGCCCCACTCATCACTCCTGCGGCTTCTCAGTCTAAAACATCCCTTGTCTTCATTCCCCTACAAAGAATCCCTCCTTTAAGTAGGAAGAAGTCACTTCAACGCCGGGTCGCTCTTACTTGTTTCTTCCTGGAATCCCAGTGCTCAGCGCAGTGTTGGATGAATCAGTGACTAATCAGTGACGAATCAATGACCTTTGGTGGTTGCTCTTCCATTTGTTCATTGAGTTTGCATTTTTATTGATAATTTACTATATACACACATATTTACATACATACATATATACACATACTTTCACATATATGTATATATACATATATATACACACATCTGCAATTCCTCTTTGTCTTACGTATTCGTATTTTCCCCCCAATATAACTTGCATATTACACGTTTATTAGAGGTATTTGGTACATATGTGTTCTGTATTCAGAAACTTCTTTTCTTACTTGCATTAATTTTGCCATAAAATTTTTTTAAGAATTCTAATTTTAATTTATTTCTTGAATACATCATTCATTTCCACAAGGTTTTGAGTTACAAATTTTCTCCCCTTCTTTCCCCTACCCCCAAGCCTAAAACATTGGTCCCACCATAAAGCCCCTCCCATAATCTGTTCTTTTTTATGCCCTCCTCCAACACCCCTCTAAATTTCTAGTAGGGCAGGAAGGGTCTCCCTACCCCAGTCCCTGTATGTCTTATTTCCCAGTTGCATTTGACTGTATAGCTTTAAATTCTAGATTCTTGCAATTCCTCCCTTGTCACCCACTCCCACTGTGAGGAGCAGCAATTCAATACAGACTGTACATATGTAATTACAAAGGACATGGTGGGCATATTGTGAGAGGCTGAATGTATGTCCCTCCTTCTTATCCTGCACCTCGCCCACCTTGTTTTGTTCTCTACCCTGTCCCTGTCCCTTTACTGAGGTGTGTGCTTCCCGCCACCCTCCCCCCCACCCTGCCCTTCTCTCCATCTTCTCCCCTCTTATCCCCATCCCACCTACTCTCCGGTGTGGCAAGATACTCAGTTTAGAGTTTGTGTCATTCCTTCCCTAAGCCAAATTTAATGAGAGTAAATGAAAGTAAAATTATAACAGTTATCCCTTGCCTTTTTTATATGGGATGATTAACCCCATTTTGTCATCCCTGTCTCCTCTCATTCAAGTCCTCTCCCACATCAGAATTTCACCTTTTGAAGTATC
>CM053595.1:318505527-318544766 GCA_028646575.1 Pseudocheirus occidentalis
TACTACTACTAGTACTACTACTACTACTGCTACTAGTACTACTACTACTACTATTACTTCTACTAGTACTACTACTACTACTACTATTACTTCTACTACTAGACATGTGTGCATAGACCTAACATAGATGTTTCTGACTCATATCCCTAGCACGGTCTAATAGCAAACATGCAAATAGTGCTTTGAATGGAAGTACTTTAAGCATTACCTCTTTTGAGCTGCACAACAACCCTATTTAGCACACCCTATTATTATTTCCAATTTTACAAATGAGGAAATGGAGGTTGGCACTTATGAAGTGACTTTCTCATGGTCAAACAACTAATAAGTAACTGAAGCAGGATTTGAACTTAGGTCTTTGAATTCCAAGTCCACCTACTGACCCACATAACGATTGTTCAAATAATTGGAAATAGTGAACAGTATTGTAACCACAAAACACAGAAAGAGAGGGTCAGGAAGGGATGAAAAAAGGGAGTGAAAGACAATGACAGAGATAGAGAGCCATATTTAAGCTTGTGTATAAGCAGAGTCAATCAGATTTTAAAATCTCTCTATTTTGTTTTATTCTTTCTTACAACTTAGTGACATTTTCTTTTGCAGGGGTAGCAATATCAGCAATTAGCAAACTGACACAATACTTTTTTGCTTTGGAAGAATGGAAAACATAATTTTTTTCTGTAAATTTTGTAGGTGAAAAGTCTAATTTGATAACAAGACATTTAATTTGTATATGCCCCATCAATCATCATAATGGTGATGATCATTGGATCAAGAGAAGACAGGGAGTTTCAAATCACTTTCGTGGAGAATTCCTCTTTAATGGGTCATAATTCTAAGGTGATGAATCTGAATTTTTGAAGATTTTGCTCTGGAAGGTGTTAACAAACTGAAATGATTTAATCTTTAGTCTGGTGTGTGTGTGTGTGTGTGTATGTGTGTGTATGAAAGAAAAGAAGAAGAAGAAGAAGAAGAAGAAGAAGAAGAAGAAGAAGAAGAAGAAGAAGAAGAAGAAGAAGAAGAAGAAGAAGAAGAAGAAGAAATACAGATCTATTTCTAGCAGAGTAGACATTATGGCCATTAATGACCTCTTTATTGACCTCAACTACATGGTCTATTTGTTTCAATGTGATTCCATCCCTGGGAAGTTTAAGGACAATCTCAAGGCTGATAATGGAAAGCTGATGATCAATGAGAAAGCCATTATTTTCTAGGAGTGGGATCTCACCAATATTAAATAGGGAGCTATATAGCCCCGTGGTATCTTTACCAGGCTAGGAAAAGGCTAGGACTCACTTGAATGTAGGAATCAAGTAGTTCTTTATCTCTACTTCTTCTGCTGATGCCCCAATTTTCATTATAGGTGTGAACCATGAGAAATGTTACAATTCCCTTAAGACTGCCAATAATGCCTCCTGACTACTGTGCTACCAGCTGCTTGGACCCCTTCCACTACTAGGATGTCCACATCCTAACTTATGGTCCTACACTGGGAATTTCATGCTCCGTTCACATCCTTCTCCCAAAGCACCCTTGTAGTAGGGGGGAGAAGTCTCAGATCCTATACCATGTCCCATCAATAAACTCACCATATTCAGTACAACAAAAAAGCTACATTTCAGATACATGAACAGTCCCATAGTCCTTCAGTTCTGTCCTGAGCTATTGCTTTCACTCGTTATACTCTATCCTTTCTCATCTCAATTTTACTACATACACTACTTTGGAGTCCTTATCTTCTTATCCTATGATCAATCTTGTTTTGCCAAATCCCAACCCTGGATTACTCCCACCATCCTCTGATCTTTCTCCTATTCTTGCATTCCTGAAGGAAGTTGTGGGGGTGGCTAGGTGGCACAGTGAATAGAGCACTGGCCCTGGAATCAGGACAACCTGGATTCAAATCTGGCCTCATACACTTAACATTTACTAGCCATGTGACATTGGGCAAGTTGCTTAGCCCCAATTGCCCTACAAAAAAAAGGGAAAAAAAGGAAGTTGGAGGAAATCATGAAATAATGCCACCTGGATCCACAATTAGTTTCCTATGACCTTAATAAATCCTTCAAAATGGGAAGGAAATCTGCGTTGATCAGTTTAATCAAGGTTTTCCAAGGTGTCACAGGAGCTTTTTCAAACCCTTTCATCTCTCTTTAAACATCTCACGACTTTCATTCTCTCAACCCTCTCAGCTGAGAAACCCACTTCCTACTTCCCAGACACCATTAATTGAAATCTCCTTCTCCCTCCCCATCTCACGTCACTCAGGTGCTTCCCTAAACTATCTTCTCCTTTATTCCATCTCAAATGAACAAATGGCCCTTCTCCTTGCCAAAATCATCTCCTTTACATCTTCATTCTCTCTGCGTGTGTCTGTCTCTGTCTCTCTCTATCTCTGTCTCTCTCTGTCTCTTTATCCTGGTTCATTTTCTGCTGCATATAGTTAGGCCTATTTCTACTCAAGTTTTACAAATTCTCTCTTGGTTTTACTATCTCCAGTAACCATTTCTCTCTCTCTCTCTCTCTCTCTCTCTGTCTCTCTCTCTCTCTCTCTCTCTCTCTCTCTCTCTCTCTCTCTCTTTCTCTCTCTCTGTATATATATATATATATATATATATATATATGTCACTTCTCTCCACATTATACCCAGCATTCCCCAATTGTCTCCACTCCTTTGGAATTTTCCATTATGGCCTCAATAACCTTATTATCAAAAACCCTATTATCTGGCAAAATTGCATGAGACTCTGTAATCAGTCCTCATCAGTACCCTCAGTGAACTCTGTCCTTCTGCACATAGGGCAAAGTGAAGAGCTCTTCCCTACACTTCCATTTCAGAGTGGCACCTCGGTCAGTTGATGCTTAATTTCCCACAAGGTTGTCCTTTGTTGACCATCTCCATCATGCCCCTGAATCAGATACTTTCCACTAACCAACTTTTCAGCTTCCTTTGCTGTGCTGTCCTCACTTATATTGTAAACACACTAATGACAAGAACTTTCTTTTTTATATTTTTAACCCCAGCACTTAGCACTAACCTTGGTACATGCCAGGTGCTTAATACATGTTTATTGACTGACTTGGTAATCTCAACAACTCTGCAGGAAATTCCCAGATCCATATATCTAACCATAATCTCCTTCCTTATCTTCAGTGTCCTTTTTCAACTATCTTTTGTATATCTCAAATCTGGTGTTCAAAACCTCAAAATGTCCAAAAGAGTTCTTATCATCTATCCCCAACATATGTCCCCTGTTTCAATTTTACTATTATTTTTGAGAGTACCACCATCCTCCTCATGCTCCAAGATTCTTAACTTCATTATCCTGGATTCCTTATTCAAAATAACCCCACTTGTATACTTTCTTGCTAAGTGTTCTGAGTAGAACTTAGCTTTGAATTCGTTCCCACAAATGACACACACACACACTACACAAGCAGAAAATATTATCTATATTGATTATACTCATGGAATAATTTAAGAAGCCTTAGAAAAATGAAATCCGCCACCCAGTACACACAGAAACAGGAAAAATATAACTATAGGAAAAATTATAAGGTAAACAGAGAATGAAAGAGAAAAACATCACCAATGCAGGGAATATATCCGTACATATTTACATTCATCATGATGCAGAGAAACACCAACACCTGACCATATAAGCTGGCTGGGGAATCTCAGATACAGCCATCAGGGTTTCTCTTGATCCCAAGCAGGATGTTTCTTCCATGGGTGAGATTCCAAAGTGGATGAGGGACTATATAGGGAATTTTATATACTTTTTTTAAACAAAAAAGCAGGCTACAAGCCAGGAAGCTTGGCACCTGGCCCTTTGTGTTCCGCTCTATCAAGGAAAGGGCTGTGAACTGCTGCAAGGTAAGAGTTAATTAATGGCAAGCTTGGAGGAATAGCCAATTCCCCTCAGCATGCCTTGGCGCCAGGAAAGGCTAGCTCCTGGGACATGTTAAATAGCAGCTAAGTTATACAGTGCAGGTTCTTGATAGGTCATCTTAGGGGCAAAATAAACTTACTCACTATATGGGCATGAATTGTTTTTTCACCAAGTCTTATCAGGTCTACCTTTATAAGATCTCTGATGCATGTGCCCTACTCTACCTGCATATTTTACTCTGGTTCAAGTCTTTGCCACCACTCACCTAGACTATAGCAATCACCTTCTGGTTGTTCTTCCTATCTCAAATTTCTCTCCAGTTCAAACCATCCTCCCCTGAGCTGCCAAAGTTATCTTTCTAAAAGTATAATATCCTTCATCCGCACTGCCCCAAGCTCTCAATTCTAATGGGTCATTATATTCTAGCAAAATTAGACTCATTTCTGTTTCTTGATGACTGTAATTCCATCCCTATTTCTAACCTTTGAACAGGATATTTGTCATAACCACAATGCTTTCCCATAGAATAGCCAATTCAAGGTTCATTTCTAATGCCCATTCCTACATAAGTGGGTGTCTCTTGATCCCCTTAATAATTAGTGTTTTGCTTCAAAATTATTATTCATATTTTGATAAGGGTGGATGGCATGTTTGAAGAATATCTTCTTATTCTAAACTTAAGAACGTTTAGAATACCAAGATTCAACATCAGATATTGTAGCTAAAATAAGGTAGGAGAGCAAGACAACTTTATGGAGGGGACATATTTATAATATAAAAGGCAGTCTTGGTGGATAATGGAAAAAGATCAGGTTTACTTTGGGCCTAGTGGAATTTGACTCAACCTGTTTAGGCCCTAGAGGGAATGGTGTATCCTTTAACCAGGAAAATTTGGTGAGTTTTTTGCAGATGATTTTTTTCTGGGTCTAGCAAGAAAGGGTGACATCAGGAAAGACTCTTAGGGAACTGATATTCAAATTTTTCAATAATAGGAAAGGGAGCATTGAACCACTGAGGCTGGTTTTGCTCTGAAAGGTTGACCCAAGTGTTGGTGAACCTTCCCATTTAATATTTTCTTTTTTGTGTAGTGGGTTTGGGAGGTTACTTGGGTCATTAAAATCTGATGGTGTTTCCCTCCCCTCATGCAAGAGCCTTGAGGAGTCTTCTTTTGGTGGTGCAATAAATAACATAAAAATAAAAGTAGTATGCATTAAAGACATTATGCATCTGGTTTCAGACTTTCAAGTTCTAGGTAAGGAGAAATATTTTCAATTGTTAATATACTTTGAATGGAAAATGAATTTGAAAAGACCTTGTCAATTAAAATCAAGTATCCTTTCTGTTTGGCTTATCTTTCTTGGTTTCACTGTTCATGGACAGTGAGAGATCGTGTTGTAAGGGAAGAGATCTTTTAAGGTCAGGTTGTTGTTGTTCTTGTTCCTTGTCTTTCATTTTCTAAGAGAAAGATGACTTGAGGGAGGTGATGCTCTGACATGCAAGTGAATTTGGATTTAAGTGAGGGAGGGATGTGCACAGTCACCTTTCTTTCACTCTCTTTCAGAGCCATCTGGGTCTGGTGGTGAGATATACATCAGGACAACTGAAGATGGCCCAGGTTACAGTGGGGGAACTCTGACCTCTTCAAGCTAAAGTGTTCAACAGGTCTCAGTTTGACTGAGGCAACACCTATTCAATAATTAAGGCTTAATAAGCATTGAGGCAAAAAAAGGTCTCTTTACCTAGTAAAAAAAAATTAAATAAGTAATTAAAAAATCAAGTTCATGGACCGGTCTGAAAACTATCATCCCTTTCTGTGTCCTGGGGTTTGTTCTTTATGGTTTTAGGTGAAGAGATTGAAGGTCACAACCTGGAGGATTTTGAAATGTTAAAGGAGCAAGCATCTGGATTTTCTAATGTCTACATGGCTCTGTATCCTGTTTTTCCAAGATTCATACTGTAGTCACATCACATCTTGTCATGAACTCAATAAGACCAATGTTATATTGAAATTGAACTAGAAGTCTGACCTTAAAGTATATATATGAAGGGAGAGAAGGATGTTTCTACTTTTGTTCTTGCTGCATCTTCAAGATAATATATATTTTAAGCTAATTTATGTTAACAGTGAAAATGGAACTGAGGCACTCATTTCCTATAGCTAAGTATATAATGGGGGTGGGGGAGGAGTATTAGCTGATAATAGCTAGCATTAATAGAGCACTTTTAAGATTTTCAAAGTACTTTACAAATATCTCATTTTTTCTTTGCAAGATCCTTGGCAGATAGTACTATTATTATCCATTTCACAGATGAAGAAACTGAGGAGAGAAACTTCCAAACCCATTAGAGTAAGTCTAGAATGTTGAGGAGGAAAAATAGCAGGACTTATTCTGTGATAGTTGGCCAGAGAGTTCTTGCCACATATATCCTGCAGAAATTGTGCGTTTATCTGTGAGCACATTTCTCTCGAAGAATATAAGCTCCATGATAGAAAAGACTGTTCTCCCTGTCTTTATATTCTCTGTACCTACCATAATCCTAAGCACATAGCAGTCCCTTAATAAATGTATTATTTTATAAATTGCAGTACATCGAAACATCAACATCTATTAATACTCTCCTAATTCTGGCTGTCTCAATTTAATTCACATCACGGACTGATTGTTACTTTAACTAATTCAATTAACCCATCAAAATGGGCATGCTATCCCTCTTCTGTCTCTATGCCTCAGTAAACTTTTCTTCTGTAATGAACTGTGTTCTTGGTCGTTTAAATTCTAGACAGGTCCTTTGTCTAGTTGTAATGGAACATTTGGACACATCCTGAAGTATAACTGATGATAGAATGGGACCTGGATTAATCTTCTCCCAAATTAATATCTCATTTTAAAAGAAGTCACAAAATATCACACTCCAAGAATAGAAGCAGTCCATCTCTCTTGAGCAGATCATCTTCAAAATTGCAGGTATGAGATTGGAACTGGTCTATAAAAGGTCTTATTCCCAATAAGTATGACATATATCCTTGTTATGTGGAGGAGAAAATCTATTTAGAATACTGTCATTATAGAGTTCAAAGGGACCTCAAAGCTCATCTAATCCATGCCATTTGATGCATGAATCTCACCCCGCAACTTGTCTGACAAGTGGGCATCCAACTGTAGCATGAATACCTCCAGTGATAGAGATCAAGGGATCAAGACAGCCCACTCCATGTTTGGATAACTTTCTGTGTAGGACAATCTCTCCTTATTTTGCACTAAAAATATTTTACCTGAAACTTCCAAATATCAGGTTTTGTGATGATCCTTCTTCCCTCCACCAAAAGGTATGGCCTATATTTCACATTTGGGATAACACAATCTTTCATTTGACTTCTTTACATGCCACTTTCTCTGTCTTTGTCACATTTATTCAAAATCACTTCAAATCAAATTTGTGGAGTGTCTGGCTTCTTGACTGGACCCTCACTATTAAAATGGCTGAAAAAGATAATGCCCTTCATTCTCTCCAAAATATTCAGAGAAAGCCTCTGTTATTTAGGAAGAAGTCATTGTCAGGAGGTAGAGCAAAGATGATGGAATAGAAGCAACAAGGTTCTGCAGCTCCCACATAGCCATCTCAAATACCTACAAAATATCACTCTAAACAAATTTTAGGGCTAAAAACCTCACAGAAATACAGAAAAACACATCTTCTGCTAAAGGCACCTCTGCTGGAAGGGCTTATCTGAGCACTGAGAGTGGGAACCAGCCCAGCCTGAAACCATGGCTTGGCCCTAGGGATAGCCAGGACAAGCCACAGATGGAGTCTTCAGGAGAGTGGATCAGCAGCAGCTGTGGTTATTTCCAGAACTATCAAGCAATAAGAAACAAGGACAAAGTGAAAGGTCAGTGGAACTCAGCTAAATTTTGCGGAGAAAAGCAGTCAGGCCAAACTGCCTCCAGGGCAAGGAAACAGCAGAAGCAGTGGCCCTGCAGCTGCCTCCACATGGCTTCTTTAGAGCTCCTGGCCTGTAGACTGCAGGGGGATCAAGTAATCTTTCAGAGGATAAGTTCTCTTGGGTTGAGTGGCCTGGATCCAGATCACAATCTCGGGTGGTGATCTTGGGGTGCGTTTATAGTGAAACAAAGCTGGTGGGGGCTACAAAAACCTGGCAGCCTCCCAATAGCTCTGGTAGCTGCAAAAACCCCAGTGTTGGGGAGAGAGCTGTCCCCTCTGGAAGCAGAGTTCCACAGAGCTAAAAAATCAAGTATTTGATTGGCAACATGAGAAGGCAAAGGAAGCAAAGTAAGAACAGAAAACAAATTTTGGACTCCTTCCTTGGGGGCAAAGGCGATCAAAGTATGGAATGGGAGGAAGACAACACAGTCAGAGCTCCCACACCAAAAGCTTCCAAGAAGCTTGAATACTACCTACAAGCCACAAAGCAGCTAAAGAAGGAGTCTGAAAATCAAATAAGAGAAATGGGAGACAATTTGGGAAAAGAAATGAGAAAAATGCAAGAAAATCATGAAAAGAGAGTCAACAACCTGACTGAAGAAAATAATGCCTTAAAAAATAGATTAACGCAAATGGCAAAAGAGACCCAAAAAGCCAACGAGAAGAGGAATGCCTTAAAATCAAATTTGCCAGATGGAAAAAGAATCTCAAAACGCTTTCGGAAGAGAATAATGCCTTCAGAATTAGAGTGGAGCAAATGGAAGCAAATGACTTTATTAGAAATCAAGATACTATTAAACAGATCCGAACAAATAAAAAAACAACAACAAATAGATGGCAATGTAAAATAACTCCTTGAAAAAAAACACTGACCTGGAAAATAGATGCAGGAGAGATTATTTAAAAATTATTGGACTATCTGAAAGCCATGATCCAAGAAAGAACTTAGAAAGCATTCTTTAAGAAATTCTCAAGGAAAATTCTAATCCTTAGTTTCATCATCTATAAAACTAAGGGTCAGAGTGCCTGAAATAGTGTATAGTGAGCAATTTCAGGCCTGAATTTATGTTCTCTCACATCCCCTCTCCAGTATTCATAAAGATTGTTTATCTAGGCTTTGAATGAAAAACTAACAAACAAACAAAAAACATTGCTAAGGATTCCATTATGTTCTAACGTCATCCGTTACATTTTTGAAGTTCTTCAAGTGTAAGGCTCTTCTTTTGTACTGAGGTGAATTTGTCTCTTCTGTGCATGCTCCCTTCATCAATTTTAATTTTGTATCTTAAGACCAAACTTAATCACTCTAATTGGTTTTTCACTCATCAGATCTTCAAATAGTATTCAAATAGATTCTTCAGATAGAATTAGCTTTATAACCTTCCTAAAAATTTTCTTCTCAAGGTCAAAATTCCCATTTTTTCCAATCAAACAACAATTTTTATGTGTGTATGTGCATATACATACAAACATACAAACATATATACACACAGGCATATGTACTTATATAAACACATATATACATATATAATGCTAATAATAATGTTAAAGATAGTGTGATATATATCAGTTATCATATGTATTACATCATCATATACATACATCACATTATCTAATATATGTGTGATATATATGAGGTAATGTGATGCATATATGTCACATTATCTTTAACATTAATATTATTAACTATTAATATTATATGTGTATGTATATGTTTGTATATGTATGTATATACACATGCATAGGTTGATGATAGATAGACAGATATAGATGAAAGAGAGAGAGAGAGGGAGAGAGAGACAGACAGACAGACAGACAGACAGACAAATTACAAGGGAATAATTTCATTCTTTCAAAAGAAAAATGTTCTGTGATATAATTAGATGCAGCCTTAGAACACAGGACATCTGAACTAAGACTGACCTTAGAACACAGAATATAATCTGTCAGGGCACTGACAGAACTTAGATCATATGATGGCAAAGCTGGGAAGGACCTAAGAACAAAAAGATGATGTTAATAATAACCAACATCTAAAAAATCTTTCAGGTTTATAAAATGGTTTGTGTATGGTATTTTATTTGATTATTAAATCATAGAATAGCACATCAGGAAGAGACCTTAAATACAGAATATCAAAACTGAGAGGGAATGAAGAATAAATAGCATGCAAAATTAAATTCAATCAATATGCCAAACCAACAAATACTTATTAAACATTTACTATAAAAAAGACAATCACCACTTTCAAAGAGCTTACATTTTAATGGGGAAGATAACTTTTAAAAGAAAACTGACAAGGAGTAGGAAAATGTGCACATCAGGGTATAGTTGAGAAAGTCTCGAAAGTCAAGAACAGAGCTCAGAGAAGGGAAGGGAAAGTGTATTTATCAATCACCTACCATGGGACAGGCACTGTTCTTAACACTTTAGTTTAGGCTGAGGAATGACATGACTGGCCTGGGTATTTACCTTCAAGGGGAAGCTATGAGAAGAATCAACCAGTCAAAGCAGGGAGCCAAAGGAGTGGTGTGTACTTGCACTTTAAGAAGGTCAGAAATTAAGTGAACTTCCAGGGTGATATGGTATGCAGCAGCAGCAGCAGGTGCTGATGCTGATGAGGTGGCTGCAGGGCAGTTGTAGTGGCAGTAAATATAGTAACTGGTAAGATAGACCATAAAATATATAAGATTAGAACTAAGAGGAACTTTAGAACAAAATGCATGTTACAGATGGGATATACCTTAAAATATCAAGCAAAGTATGTCAGAGCTTGATGGGCCTTTTGAACAGTGGGTCTAATTCAATATCCTCATTTTTTAGGAAGAAAGTGATTTCCCACTAAGAGATCTGACTTCTCAAAGTTATCTATTTAGCCAATGTCATAAAAAGAAACCAGGAATTCAGAGTCCCAGTTGCCAAAATACCTGTCCTCCTTCTCATTATTTCTCTCAACCTCCACCCTTTCACACACAGCTCAGATAAAATGTGAGTTCATACCATTCAGCACTTTCTAGGTGAATATAAACGAGAATGATGAAAGGAAATTTCAGAAATCAAAACAACCCTTCGGTCAGAGAAAATGATTTTCTGAAGAATCCTCTCTCAGAGAAGCATTTTCCCCAAGGCCAGGAATGGCAATTTTCACAAACAGCTCCCATGTTTGTCCCCACAAATTGATGTTTCAAATCACTGGTACCTGCAGCTCATCCTTTGCAGACCTGTAAAGGGTCTTGTCTTAAAGACTGGTGTCTCCTAACATGAACACAAAATTGCCTGGGCTTCCTTCCACTGATGGGGAAGGCATGCACTTGATGGACACAGGCATGATGCCTGCTGGAAAAATGCATGGAAATTGCTGTGGTTCAAATGAAACAAGGTGACCACCAACTGGGTTCTCAATAGACTATTTCTAAACTGGCAAGCTGGTCAATTGAAGTGTAATTGAGAGAAATGAAGGAAACACCTGATTATCTCTTCCTATTTCTGCCTCCCCCCACTCGCCCCCCCCCATCCAGAAGGCATAGTTCCTGAACATCACTAATGGGATAAGCTTTCTCTAAGAAGGAATGGATGAGTGGGGAAGATGAGTTTGGAGAATGTTTATTATGAAAGGTGGAAGCAATTTTGTTTTGAAGTCATTAAGAGATGCTAAAACAGTTATTTCCCTGCACAGAATTATTAAATTGCCCCTCCCCACAAAGTCCCTGTGTTTATCTGGCCTCACAGCCCATCATTTTATGGTTTATCACCCATGTGTTATTACAAAGTATCTGCCTGGGCTACATATTTAAAAAGTGATAAAAAAGCCAGGTCTGCCCTTCTCAGGGAGTCGGTATACCAACAAGAGAAATGAACAACTGTTTTCTCTTGGTGCATGTCAAAAGACTTTGTCTAGGAGTCTGAGGACCAAGGTACAAATCATACCTCCCACAATATCTAGCTGTGTAATATTGGAAAATGCATCTCCCTCTCAGCTTCAGATCCCACATCTGTAGAGTACAGATGATGACACTCCTACTATCTACCCCATAAGGTAATTATGGGGAAAATACTATAGAACTATTTCCTTCTTATCATGTCTATATTTTCCCACTAGTCAGAAAGACTAATTAGGTATAACTTCAGAGAATATGGCATAGGGGTAGGCTGCTGGACTGGTAGCTGAGAGGACTTGCTCTCATGTAATTTTGGGGTAATCTCAGCTTGAACTTCCCCATATGAAAAATTTGGTTATTGATATCTTGTAAGGTCATTATATGCATGATCTCATTTCAGTCTTATTGCTGATTCCTATGGGGAGTGGCTTCATTTAACAAATAAGGAAATTGAGGTTCAAAGATTTTTATTGACCTTCCATAGTCACACAGTAAGTACAACTTAGATATTGATTCCTTTGGTATCTACCTCACAGGAATACTATTGGGAATGCCAAAGGCAATGATGCATGTAAAAGACTTTACACATTTAAAAATGCTATATGAGTTATTATTGCAGTCACTGAAGTGGTATGTGGACAGAGCCTCCAACAGCCTAGAATCACCCACATGATGGAAACACATCTATTGAGGAAACCAGGCATAAGCAGTGGATGTTCCATGGGTTAAAAAGTTAATTCCCTAGAGAAAGTGGCAACGGAAGAATGATTCACTCTTTTCCTGGGATTCACTATTATTATCCACCTGAGTACCTACTAATAGCATTCTTTGTTTATAAAATTTCCCAAGCATTTTCAGAGTCATCCTGTCAGAGTGGTTCGAGTATTAAACACAGAGTCAGAACAATCCACATTCAGCCCCCATGAACACTTACTAGATGTGTGTGTGTGTGTGTGTGTGTGTGTGTAATCTCAAATCTCATTTGGTACCCATAAAGTGGGTTCCAGTACACAGTGAAAAAAACTGAGACAAAGAGAGATTGCTTGTAATTATGTGAAACAGAATTTGAACTTAGCTCTTCTTGACTCAAAGTCAAGCTCTATGTGTTAAACACCTAGCTTTCACATGACCCTAAAGCTGTACTCAGAATGATCACTTTGTGACTCTGATATTTTAAGGTGTAAAGAATACTTTGTTATGTAGTGAGTTCACAGAGGAGAAAACTGAAGCTCAGAGAAGTTCCACTTGTTTACAGTCACAAAGCTAGAGAGTGCCAGAGTCAGTACTTGAAGTTTGGTCTTTTGACTTTGGATTCAAATGAAAGAGACACTATTTTATAGATGACATTGAAAAATGGGAGCCATCCAGAAAGCTTTGAGATTTCTGAGAGGACATGAACTGCCTGAGGTTACACTGGGGTTCCTATAATGAGAGGCAAGTTTCTTTGCTCCAGAACAGGAATATTAAATATAAATAAATGGGGGCCACCAAACTGTATGTAAGGTTCTTTTATGGCCACATGTTGATTTACTTTTTAAATATAGTATAATTTGTGTTTTAGTGTTATTTTTTAAATTTTGTTATAAATTTCTCAATTCTATCTTAATATGGATCGCACTTCCCCAGGAGTTCTGGCAGGTGCATGTGGCCCATAGGCCATGTGCTTGACACCTTTAGTCTATAGCAGAATAGAAAGAATATTGATGTTCGGGTTGAAGGAAGTAAATCCAAATGGTATCTTGTTTACTTATACCTCGGCAATCTTTCGTATGTGACTTAACATCTATGTGCCTTCATTTCTTCATTTATGGGAAGTGAAGGGGTTGGGATAAAAAGCCTTGAGCATCTCCTTCTGCTCTAAATGCATGATTCTTTAAGTGTATAATCTTGATCATTGGGCAGAATCTTTTGGGGCCATTTATCTTTCTAATTTCTCCAGCCTTCAAATTTGTGCTCATGAGACAGCTTACTTTTGAGTGTCAGTTACTTGGTTTCCAATGGTTTCTCTCTTGGGTGGATGAGGTCCCAGTTTGATAAACTGGCTGTCTCAGTTCTTGCAGGTTGTCATAGCTCTCTGAGGATGTGATTATCTGATGGAGTCGATTAAAGTCCATCAATGTCAATGAATATTCTCTTTTGTTGCTGTTGTTTTTCAAATGTTTTCAGCTGTGTCTCACTCTCTGTGATCTGGTTTGGGGTTTTTTTGGCAAACACACTGGAGTGTTTTGCCATTTCCTTCTCCAGTTCATTTTACAGATGAGGAAACTGAGTCAAACAGGGTTAAGTGACTTGCCTAAGGTCACACAGCTAGTAAGTGTCTGAGGCCAGATTTGAACACAGGATGATGAGTCTCCCTGACTTCAGTCCACCTTTCTATGCACTACTTCACCTAGATTCCCCATTTTCAGTTTTGTATCCCATCAAATGTACACCTTAAAGTGTCTAGGATATTCTGTCATCTTCAAGATGAAAAAGGCAAGAGATCACATTTTTGGTCACTTAATGGATTTTTTTATAGGGAATTCTTGTCTTGATTGGAAGTTATGCTCTGTGACCTCTGGCATTTGGGGTCAAAGGCCTTTGAAAGAGGTTTTCCTGGTCTAATTGCTAAGTACACAAAAGGTACTGTACAGTCATCATCCCCACCCCAGGTCTCTGGCATTCTCTGAAAAGAACACGTCAGGCAAGCTCACAAAATAACCTCATAATCTACAAAACCTTTCCTTTATCAGATGGTACAGGAATGCTTGCTCATGGTAGGTGCTAAGTGCTGCTTGGACAAGAAGAGGTCTACCTACATCTCTTTCCCTCTGTCAAAACAATGTGATCAGAGTGACATGGCAAGGGACAGTTTGGGGAGCACCCAAGCTGAGTCTGGGTCTCTACTTGCTCACATCTACTGCCTGAGTCTAGGCTCATTTTTGAGGCAGCTGGTGACTCTGTGAATGTAAATCCAACCTCAAATACTTCCACACTTCTCAGCTGTGTGATTCTTGACAAGTCACTTCACCTCTACTCACAAAATGATCCACTTAGAGATTATGGTGAAACATGTTAGTTTCTCTGCCAAGACAACCCTAAATGGGGTCACAAAGGGCCAGATATGACTGAACAGCTACTAAACTAATTTATTCAACAATTGGTATTAATTACTTACCATACCATGTCCCAAGCACCATGCTAGGCACCAGAAATGCAAATATAGAACCAGATAGAGTTCACTCATTAATGTTTGCAATTCTTTCAGAGGAAACAAAATCCACATATACCAGTAAGTGTGTGCATGATGATGAATGTTTATTTGACTGGGTCATGCAAGTAACACAGCATAAAATATAAATAAGGCAATGACAGAAGAAGAGACAGTGCTCAGGAAGTGTGTGATATATGAGTTTGCACTTGAGCTGTGCTTTCAAGGAAGTGAAGGAGGATAAGATGCTAATTTGAGGAGGGGAGTTGATCTAGACAGAGGTGACATTCTGTGACAAAGCATAGGGGTGGGGCATAGGCTGTCATACAGAAAGTGCCTCAGGTGGACCATAACATGGAATGCATAAGAGGCAAATAAGAAATTGTTCTAGAAAGTTAGGTGGAAGATAGACTGTGGAGGACTGCATGCATTCACATAATTATCAGAACAATGGACAGCTCTTACATGAATGTTGAGTGCTTTAATTTTGAAGAATGTGCTTTAGTAGTAATTAACATTATATACAAATGGGAAAAGTAGTTAAGAGGTGGGTATTGAGTTCTCTGACAGGAAGGATTCAAGGAGAAGAAATATAGTAATTTAATTGGGGATGTAGAATAGAGTCATTTCAACTGAACGGGAACTCTGAGATTTCCTTAGAGGTCTCTTCCAAGCCTACAATTTAGTGATTCTATGTTTGTGGCAATTATTTATTGTATACTCCAAATCCCTGCTAATTTAGACAAAACAGCTGACTTGGTAACTGCATCAGACACAATTCTAGAATCATAATCAGTGCTCTGAGGAGGAGATGTTTGAATATACAAAATGGGAACATGTGGATGGTTCTCTCAGAAAGAAGTTCATGTTAATTACTCAATGTAATTTTCTAAAGGACCTGCAGGATCTTATACTTGATTACATACCTCCATGGAGTGGGAAGAAAGAGGGGGAGAATACTTGAAAATCAAGGGATTGTGGAAGTGAATCTAGTAAAGTAAAAGTAAACAAAGAGATTAATAAAGACAAAAAAATTTAAAATGAAGAACCTCTTGGTCAGTAGCTACTAAATGGGCTTTCTTGGTTCACTTCCAATTAAGGTGGAAATCTGAGGTGAAAGGCTGGTTTTAAGTGGCTGAAACTGATATTTTCGACATTTACCACAACTGAGAAACTGAGTTGAAAGTTCATCAAGCATGTAATAGCCTGAAGTATTTGTGGGGTATTAAATGATGGTATCATGTGAGATGGTAAAAGTAAATACCATTCATCTTTCCCCCCAAAAAACTAAAATGCTTAATCTTGTTTTTTTTCTTTTTGCTTTTTGGAGGGCAATTGTGGTTAACTGACTTGCCCAAGGTCACATGGCTAGTTTTTGTTTTAAGTGCCTGAGGTAGGATTTGAACTCAGGATTTGAACTCCAGAGCCTGTGCTCTATTCAATATGCCCCCTAGCTGCTCCACTTAACCTCATTTTCACTGAGTTAAACACACTCAACCTATTTTAGAATGATCTTGTGACTATCTATATTTTCTTTCAAATCCTCACAAAATGAGATGATACATTTGCCTTTATCTTATAATTTAAGAGTCTAACAATTAGAGATGCAGAATAATCTCACCTGCAAATATCCCATTAAGATTTTTCCATTGATCCCAAAGGGTGCTCTTTTCTAAAAACATAATTAAATAAAAAAGTAAGTGGCTAATTTTATTGTTAAATTAATTTATATATTGGGCTTGTTCCACAGTATTATACTTCCTTGTTAAAAGCTGGTGGACTCAGAGACCAAAACTGGTCTACTGAGACTATTCTGAAGCCTATTCTCATCAGTGACCACAGATAATAGTAACTTCAGACGTTAGATTCAGAAGGGTGGAAGATGTCTAAGATAACAGCTGGTACATCCTCTGCAAGTCATAGATTGAGAAGCTTAGGCCTAAGAAACAACAACTCCATGATCTTAGAGTTAGCAGAAAAATACGTATTAGAATGTATTTCAAGGTACTTAATTGTGTCGTCTTTCCACTTCATCACCCTCTCTCTAATTGAATCTATCCCAGAAATCCCTCTTGCCCTCTTTGATGTATGCACAATGACAAGTATATTGGAAGAGATGGCTGCACCCTTCCCCCAGGACACAACATATCAACAACAACAACAACATAAACAAATGAATAAAATAAAGCTTTTACGGTTGCTGTTGTTCAATCATTTCAGTCAGATCCAACTCTTTGTAACCCCATTTAGGTTTCTTTGTTTGTTTGTTCGTTTGTTTTTGGCAAAGATATAACTGGCCAATCATTTCCTTTTCCACTCATTTTGCATATAAGGAAATTGAGGTAAACAGGGTTAAGTGACTTGCTCAAGGTCCCATAGCTTGCAAGGGATTCAGTTCAGATTTGAACTCACAAAGATGAGTCTTCCTGAGTTGAGAACTAGCATTCTATCCTCTGTGTTACCTCATTGCCCACTTACAAGATACAGAACACTTTAAAAATTTCATTTGATCCTCAGAACAACCTACATAGTGATGGTGATGATATCTAGCATTTATATGTGCTTTAAGGTTCACAACGTGCTTTGAAATGTTAGCTCATTTGATCCTCACTATAACCTTGTGAAGTAGATAGTCTTATCCATTTAACATTTAAAGCAACTGAGGAACATATAGATGAACTCGCTTGCTCAGGGTCACACAGTTAGTGTCTGAGGTAATATTTGAACTCTGGTCTCCTTATATCCAAGTTGAACACTATCCACTGTGCAACCTAGAAACACATTATATAAGAAGACTCAACAGCAGTGTACTGGCTATTTTGTCTTCAAGTATTGAAGACCTGTGACCTGGGAGAAGGATTCAATTAGAATTGTTCGGTTTGGGTAAAGATGACATAATGAGGAGTAATGGGTAGAAGTTAATTGTTGTTTTGCATTTTAAGCAGTTCCTCCTAACTCTTAAAGCTCTTGCCAAGTGTAATGGACCATTTTTGAAAGTAGTGAATTCTTCTGTCTTAGAGATCTTTAAGAAGAGTGTGGCAGTTCTGTTGTTCATTGTATCTTTTGACATGTAGAATTCAGAGCAGATGGTCATCAAAGTCACTTGCAACTCTGAAATTCTGCACCTTTGATGTTATGTTGCCTTTCATAGACAATGTCCAACATGTAGAATGAAACAAGAAACCTTATAATACAAAGAAAGGAAAGGAGAGACATGTAAGACTACAGAGGCATGGGTCCTCAAAGGAACTGACCCAGCACATAGATATTGTCAATGATCATGGCAAGCAGAGAAGGGAACTCTATAAAGACCCTACATTTAAAGCTGGACCTGAGTACAATAAAGCATAAATAATCCAAATCATACCCATGATGTGGGAGCACAATCATTTTGGAGGTGGGGAAGAACTGTTTAGTAGTCAGTGTGACTGTAGCAAGGATTGAAAATTGTTTTTCATGATTCTGTGCTTGTATGACCAGCTTAGAGAAATTGCTACATGGAAGCTTAAGGTAGAGTGATTGATCAATTCTACTTAAAGCCAAATGGTAAATCCTTAAGAAGCTAGCTTTCATTTATGCTTAATAACAGACCACTATGTCCCCTTTAGACCTATAATTCCATTACTATGGCATTTAGATGAGCTGCAGATTGATCTCATTGCATCAAGCTTTGTTCCTTTTCAATCCTCCCTTCCATAGCTGATATATCACCACATCCCTCACCCGCTGAAGAAGTTTCTGTGACTTTCCCCTACATATAGTGCAAAATCAAAATTTCTTTCATTTATTACATTTATAAACATTTAAAGTCCTTCACAATTTGATATCAGACTGATTACAAATTTTATGTTCCAAAAAAAGGCTTGTTGATTTCACCTTTGCAACATGTCGTGAATATGCCCCCCTCTCTCCTCTGACACTGCCACCACTCTAATACAGGTTCTCATCACCTCATGCCTTAATTACACCAATAGGCTGCTGACTAGTAAGCCTGCCCCAAGTCTCTCCCCACTCCAATCTCTGATCAAATTCAGCCACTAGAGTAAATTTCCTAAAATGCAGATCGGATCATGTTAACCCCTACTACCACTCAATAAATTCCAGTGACTCCCTACTGCCTTTAGGATCAAATACAAAATGCAGAGGTTTGACATTCAAAGCACTCCATAACTTAGTTCCCTCCTACCTTTTCAGTCATCTTACCCTTTACTCTCCAACAAATACCATTCCATCCAGTGACACTGGCTTCCTGACTGTCCTATGAATGAGGCAATCCATCTTTAGGTTCTAGGCATTTTCCCTGGTTCTTCTCCAAGCCTGGAATATTCTCTCTCTTCTACTGTTCTCTCCTGATTTCCTTTGAGTCCCAACTAAAATTCCACCTTTTACAGGAAACCTTTCCAAACCCTTCTTAGTTCTAGGGTCTTCACTCTATTATTTCCTATTTATCCTATAGATAGCTTGTTTTGTATGGATTTGTTTGCATGTTATTTCCTCCATCGTATTGTTTATTCCTCAAGGGCAGCAATTGTCATTTGCCTCTTTTTGTCTCCCCAGTGTTTAATACAGTGCCTGACACATAGCAGTTACTTAATAAAGGCTAACTGGAATTGCTTATTGAATGGGGTCTAGAATAGGTCAGTGAGTCAACAAACATTTATTAAAGTACCTGTTATGTATGAAGCACTATGTATGTTAAGCCCTGGGGATACAAGAGAAGGTACAATGTGGCATCTCCTTTCAAGGAGCTCACAGCCTAAAAGGAAAAGGAAAAATAATTCTGTCAAAGTAAGATCTATGAAGAAAACAATGGAGATTATCAACAGCATGAAAGCATCATATTTCTGACATGGTCAAAATGCAAGGCAGAGGGCAGAAAGATTATTACTGAAATTTTGGCTTCTCTGTCCCCCAAACTTCCAATAATATTTTCCTGTCACATGGCGCACTCCTCAGTCACAACAAGCTACACATGGAACCCACTCAAATTCTCTGGCTTCTTTTAGAAGAACAATTGCTCAGTACACTGATCCAATCTTGTGCTTCTGGAGTTGATTCTTTTTTACCCAAGTATAAGAATTTGCATTTATCCACTGTTAATTCAGTTTCATTTGTTCCAGGACTTTTTCTTGACATGTTCAGATACTTTTGGTCATGACCCCATTATCTCAACTATTTCCTCTGCTTTGTGACATCTGTAATTCCCTCCTCCATAAAAGTAGAATATGGAATTACATAATCTCTAAGGCCCCTTATAGATCTAACATCCCATTTGTTCTAATATCCCTTAGCAACTCTCAGTCTTGGAAACATTAAAAATTATAAATCATGATTCCCCAAATGAGAGGAATTTTCTGTAATTACTACATTACAACTTGGGCTAATTATCTAGTGCCTTTCAAATCTTACATGTTCCCTGACATACACTAGTCATAAAGCACGGATGGTAAGAGGAACCACTTGAAGTAGTATCTGTGAAATCTAAATTAAGAAAGGTATAATTAGTATTTACACTTTAATTAATGGCCTAGCTGTTTCTCCTCTATTACATCCTATGCAATATAAGCACACATGTGGTGAACTTGTGTGTATGTATATACACATTATAACACACATATGCATTTATAAACATATTATACATATATAATATATAGTATCATACAATATTATATATACATATACACAAATACATGTATGTGAGTGTCTGTGTGTGTGTATATGAGAGACAGAGATAGAGGTGTGATGTCCAATTTGCAATGAATATGATGGGATTAAAATATGTAAAAATGTTAATAATATATAAAATAATGTAAAATATAATATTTTTAAAATCCTGAAACTTATTCTCTCCACTCACTAAAATAGTGCTAGAGAGAGAGTGTCTCTTAAGGTTTGGGCCAAAATGCTTATACTTGTTTTATATATAGATCTTTAAAATAAATAATGTATTTCAAAATTTAAATCATGTTAGTTCATTAAATATTACTATATCACTAGTTTCTGGCACTTAACAGTGGAAAGGAATGTACTCAAAATGGAGGATTAAGCTCAGAGTATTAGAAAAAAAGACACCCCCAAATCCTCATTCATACTCCTTATAACTCTGAAGTGGGGGATGCAATTGGCCTTGTTCTTGGAAATTTACCACATTTATATTCACGTCTTCATATTTATTTTGTTTTTCTTTTGAAAAACTTATTTCCTTGAGGGTTCTGGTATAACTTTCATATGAGTATGCCAGTGTCTAGTCCAATACTTGAAACCTAATAAGTGCTTTAGAAAAATTTGTTGAATGAATGAAGAATGGAATTCTGTGGTTTTGTGCAGTCTGTTTAAAATTCAATAGATTAGACACAGTGGTTCTCAACCTTCCTAATGCTGCAACCCTTTAATATAGTTCCTCATGTTGTGCTGACCCCCAACCATAAAATTATATTTGTTGCTACTTCATAACTGTAATTTTGCTACTGTTATGAATTGGAATGTAAATATCTGATATGCAGTATGTATTTTCATTGTTAAAATTGAATATAACCCACAGATTGAGAACCTCTGCCTTAGAGGCTCGTTGAAGGAAGCCATTATTTCATAGATAAACGTCTAGAATATATACATATGTATACATATATATTTCATATATACATATTTAATGCATTTATTTTATGTGTAGCTATATATGTAGATAGATATATAGACAGATAGATAGATAGACAGACAGACAGATAGATACAGATATGGATATGGATAGAGATAGAGATAGAGAGAGACATAGACATAGACATAAACATAGAGATAGAAGCAGAGATAGATATAGAGGTAGATATAGATGTAGATACTGATGGAGATACAAATAGAGATAGAGACAGAGACAGAGATGGAGACGGAGACAGAGATGGAGACGGACATGGAGATGGAGATGGAGACAGAGATGGCGATGGAGATGGAGACAGAGATAGAGATTGATGTAGAGACAGAGGTAGAGATAGAGCTGGAGCTGGAGATGGAAATAGAGAAGGAGATAGAGAGATAGAGATAGAGATAGAGATAGAGGAAGAGGAAGAGAGGGAGAGGGAAATGTAGAGATACATATATTGATAAATGCATGGAATATGTATGTATGTATATGTATATGCATGTGTATATATGTGTGTGTATGTGTGTGTATCCTTTCATTTACTCACTATTCATATATTTGCTTATATATTCATTTACTTATTGATTTATTTCTTTATTTCCAGAGCATGGTGCATAACACACAGTCATAAAAATACATATTGAATTGAATTCATTTTAATTCCTGCCAAGCAGGGTTAGTCCTTAACATTATTAAGTATTTTTACTTATAACAAGATAACAAGTTTCATTATTATCACCTGTGAATCCACTTTCAGGGCCAGCAGAAAGATTGCTGTATTTGGTTTAAAAAAATCTTTGTTTAAATCCTAGCTCAACCACTTGCTACTTTTGTGATTTTTGAGAAAATCATCTAACATTTCTTAGCCTCAAATATAAAATGAAATAAATTTCTAATATAACCTCTGAGGATCCTTCCATTCCTATCTATGATGTTTTTTAAACTGATTGTGAAATTTGGAAGCATGATGTTAGGTTACTTCTAGTAGTGAACACAGACCTTGGATTTAGAAGGCTCAAATTTGAGTTTTGAAAGACTTTTTGCAAAGCACTTGAATCTCTGACCTTCGGTTACATCATAAACACAACAGGGATTAAAAATCACTTCCCTCCCTCCTAAGGTTAGTACTAACACGCCAAGGAAAATGGATCTGAAGCTCTTGTTTGATAAATTTCTGCTTTCAAATAAATTTTGGTTAGCATAAGAGTTGAACTATGTAGGGGCCTTCAGTGACTAAAAAATATTTTCAGACCATCAATTCTGGTTTTTAATGTATATTGTGATGACCTACTGAATCCCAAGTGTGATCAAACATGTCCATTCATCCAACCTTTATACTAATGTCCATTGTCATTTATATTTTTTCAGTTGTGTGATTTCATCCATATGTGTACTTCATATTATAGAAACTCTGTCTACCAACTGAGTTCAGCAACTGCTCTATAAATCACAGTGATAGGCAGTTTTCTGATGCACTGTGAGGTTCAGTGAAGGTCACAATCAGTATAGGTTAGAAGTGGGAATTGAAGTGATGTCTGCCTGACACTAGTTTGCTCACTGTTGCTTTATAAATCTCCCTGTGGTAATCATGAGTCATTTTTTCAGCTATCACAAAATCTCAAAATTATAAGGAAACTGAGTTTGGAGTTCTGAACTTGGAGTCAAAACACAGAGTTAAAATGAAAATTTTGACTTTGTGAATTATTGTTTGTACAGCTTTCATTGAAGTGTTTAAGTTCATGGACCTTAGTTCCCTCATTTACATAGAATAACTGGTCTTTATAGAACCTTCCAGATGTAGGTTTATGATTTTCGGATTCCTGGGGAATGATCATCTAGCATGCTTCTTGAAGAATCTCCAGTGTTGGGGAGCTCAGTACCTACCAAAGTCATCCATTCTGTTCTAGGACACTTCTCATCACTAAGAAACTTTGTCCTGTGTTAATCAGGGGTCCACCTCTTTGAAATCCATTCCTCCTGTCTCCACCTACCGCAACCAAACAGTGAATCTCATTCTTCTTTTGTGTGTCAATACTTTGAATATTTAAAGGTGACTAAAATGCCCTGCCTAGCAATTCAAGTCTCTGATAAAAATTCTTCTTTCCTTCAAATATTCCTTATGTGACATGAGCTGGAAACCATTTGCCATCTAACTCTCCATGCCGAGATGTCCGCCAACTTTAGAATGTCTTTCATGCATATTCATTTTACCTCCGTACTCAGTTGAAAGGTGTTTTGAGACAAGGACTCTGTCCTCAAGGATTTTAGACCTGCAGGGCATTTGAGATGTCATGTAGTTGGTTTGAATCATTTTATAATCAAAGCTTAGGGAGGGAAAATGGGTCATTTAAAGTCGCACAGCTAGTATGCATTAGGGGCCTGGCTCCCAACCAAACCTATTACTTCTAAGAGTTTCTACTCCACCATCTCATCTGATGTTCACCTTATACTTGTCTATGGTGCCAAGACCAGGATATAGTCGATAACTAATAAAATATTTGTTTAATAAATACAAGCTAATTTTATTTTTAACTGACACTGTCACTAACTTAGGTTTATTTTTATTTTTAAAAGATTAAAAAACCTTAAAAATCCAGATTCAGCATCTTATAGACATGTTGGGCATCTCCCTGAATAATCTTCATGCCTCACACTCAAATGAGTTTGCATCGCTGTGAGACTTGCAGCCAGCAAAGACGGGGGGAACATCCCTGTGTCTGGTCCGCTCTCTTCTGCTTTCTGAACAGCATGTTTTCTTCTGAAGTGCAATTATGTCCCTGTTCCTTTGAACCCCCAAATGACAAATCGATGAGCTAGAGCACTGGGACCATGGAAAATGAATAATACAGTAGCTACTGTATATACCACATTATTCAAATTCTAAATTATTCACCAATGACAGCGCTACAAGTCATGAGTAATGAGACAAATAAAATTCCCATTTAACCTCCAGAGGTGATAAATTTCTCTGTATATTTGTGGGCTGGTAGGACTTATAACTATTTACTGTGGGGTGGGGTAGAAGGGGTTTCTCTCTTGTATGGTCTTCTTTTTTTGAGAAGGAAATGTCATTGACTCATTTTAAATTCTGAGGAATGCTTAAATATCGTATGTCTATGTTATATATCATAGCATTTCCAGATTTCCATCAACTTTTTCAGACTGGAGTATGTATTCTCATTGTATATTACTAATTTTGTTCCCCAGTTTCCTCAAATACAAAATGAAAGCAAAGTCTGAATGATCTTTCATGGTGTCTTAATTTTCCAACATTCTAGAAAGCTACAGTTCCATGAGTCCATGGATTTTTCTGACTTTGTTAGAGGAGTAATGCCAAAATTTATTTTTGATATTGTGAAATTATTTCTGTTAGGCAACTTAGATATGGAATAATGGGTACCGTGCTAGCCTTGGAGGGAGGAGAAATTAGGTCTGGATCCTATCTTAGACCTACATTCAATATATGATCTTGAGTAGGTTATCAGACTCCTCACAGTCTTAGTTTCCTCACTAGAATAAATAGAGTTAATAAGAGCAACTATTTCAGCATCACTGTGGGGATCAAAGAAGAAAGTGTCCATAAAGTTCTGTGAATACCTTAGGGTTCTGTGTCAATGTAGAGTCTAGGAAGCAGGACTGGCTCTGGGATGTGTTTGGGATGGGAAGGTCTCCTAGTGAGATTTTGCCTCCACCAATGAAGGGGGCTGTATAGAGATGCACATGTCACACACATACATGTATGTACACATATAACACAAAACAGATATGTGCTAACACACATGTACACAGACACTTTAAACGCCATTGTGCTGTGTGTGATTTTTACATATGCATGTACATACACATGCATGTTATGCACATAAATACATATAAAAACATACATATGCAACTTTTTCAAGCCAGATTTTTCTGATTCTGAAGGAAAACTCTCTACTATACCACTTTGCGGCACATGTAAACAGACATACAGATAGATAGATAGATAGATAGATAGATAGAGAGAGAGAGAGAGAGATGAGAGAGAGAGAGATGAGAAAGAGAGAGAGGGAGGAGAGAGAGAGAGAGAAAGAGAAAGAGAGAGAGAGAGAAATACAAAAATACAAGTGAATGGATGGATAGGTATAGACCTACATATAGACACGTGTGTCTGTGTGTGAATAAACAGGAAAAATAATAGCTATGTATATACAATCTATGTATGAATGCATGTATTTAAGTAGGCGCCCACTTCCATATACATACAATATATTAGACACACACGTAAGACATGTTGTTGTTTACACTTTTTTCAGTCAAGTCCAACTCTTCATGACCCAATTTCAGGTTTTCTTGGCAAAGATACTGAAGTAGGATGACATTTCCTTTTCCATTTCATTTTATACATGAAGAAGTAGAAGCAAATGGGGTTAAGTGACTTTCACAGGGTCACACTGATAATAAGAGTCTGAGGCCTGGCACTCTATCCACTTTGCCACCTAGCTGTCCAAAGAAACAGAAATATGCAAATGAACATATGCTATGATCATTACATATTATGTAAAGTCATTTCAGTTTTGTTCTTCATTTATATCTTACTCTTCATGCCAGGGATAATGGAGTGGTTTGTCATTTCTTTCTCCATATCATTTTACAGATGAGGAAACCAAGGCAAATAGGATTAAGTGATTAGCCCAGCGTCATTTAACTAAATGCCTGAGGCTGAATTTGAGCTCAGATCTCCATAACTTCAGGCCTGGGACTCTCACCACTGAAGCAACAAGAAGTTCATTATATATTGGATACATAAACAAATATTTTTAGATTATACATATATCCCTCTTTCTTCATCTTTACTTTGAATATTCTTTTTCATACATACAAACTAAGGAACACTTCTTTGAACTTGATCCATATTTAACATGTGTCTGTGTGTGTGTGTGTGTGTTTCCTAAACTTTTTTCTGGATATTGTTATTTTGAATGCTGTGATGAAGGATTCCATACAAGAGGGAAAAAGTTGATATTTAGCATTATTATCCCTTAAAATATTAAATTGATAATATATATGCATTTATATCCCTGTAACTATATCTTTATGTATCTCTCTATGTTCCTATCTATCATCTATCTATCATTTATCTATCTATCTATCTATCTATCTATCTATCTATCTATCTATCTAAAGAGAACTGTGACTTTTCATTACTTAAATATAGGATGAATTTCCTATATTTTATTCCAGAATATTTCTGACCTACCTTTATCCTAGGGGCATCCCATATATCCAGGTTCCCTTTGGACATTTATTGCTTCTTTCTCTATAACCAACATGCCTTCACCAAGAAGAGGTCATGCCTGACTAACAATATTTCTTCCTTTCCTCTTTAGAAAACACTTACTAACCTGCTAGATCAAGGTAATGTTATACATACATAGAGTGTACTTAGGTTTTATAAATGTGTTTCTTAGCATCATTGTTTTAGAGCTGGGAGCAAAACTAGAAGCTCAGATTATTGTGACAATAAAAAGAAATATTTGTTAAGTGATTTTCAGACCTTAAAATACTATAAAAGTACTAACTTCTGCTACTTCTATTGTTATTGCTGTTACTATTATTTTTTAAGATAGAAAAATTGGTCAATAGTTAGGAAGAAGGATTTAGACTTTGCCACTCTCCTACCTTTGCCTTCACATAGATAGTTCCCTAAGTTTTGGGTGCTCTTCTTGTTTATCAATTCTATTGGAAATTCCTGACTCTTTCAAGGCTCAGCTCAATAATCACCTCCAATAAGATGTTTACACTGATTACTCCACTGTGGCCCATATTCAAATATTTATATTGTCCATGAACTAGCCGATAAAGAATATGAAGGAAGGAGAGTTAAGATGGCAGTGTAGAAGCAGGAGAGTTCTGTGGCTCCCACTATAACCACCTCAAGTAGCTTTGAAACATGAGTATAAACAAATGTTAGAGCTCCAGAACTCATAAATGACAGGGAAACAAGCTTTCTCCTGAAGACTGCTCTGTAAATGGACGGAAAGGGCCCATCACAGTGCACTGGAAGCAGAGCCCAGCCCCATGTGGTTTTAGCCCTCCATAAGAAGCTCTTGCTGGAGCTTTCAGGAGAGCAGATCACTGGCGGCTGTGGCGGTTTCCAGACTTACCAACCCATAAAAGCCAAGGGCAAAGAGAAAAGGTCCGTGGAACTTTGCTAAATTTGAGGGAGAGTGTCTGGCCAACTTCCTCCAGAGCTAGAAGCAGTCTGAAGTGGCAGCCCTGAGGCCACCTCCATGTGGCTGCTTCAGAGATCTCATCTGCAGATTTCATGGGGGCCACAAGATCATTCAGAGGCTAGGGGCTCTTGCCTTGAGCTGCCTGGATCAAGATCATGGTATTGGGTGGTTGTCTTGAAGTGCATTTTCAGTGAGCCAAAGCTGGGAGGGGCTGCAGAGACTGAGCCCTCCTAATAGCTCCAGCAGCTGTGAAAACCCCAGCAATTTGGGACAGAGCTCTCCCCTCTGAAAGCAGAATTCTGCTGAGCCCAAAAATCAAGTAATTGATGGGCAACATGAGCAGACAAAGCAAGCAAAGAAAACTCAGCAATCCAACTTTAGATTCCCTTTAAGGGGACAAAATGATCAAAGCATGGAATGAGAGGAAGACAACACAGTCAGAAATCCCACACCAAAAACTGCTAAGAAAAATGTAGACTGGTTAAAAAGCCATAGAGCCGCTTTAGAAGGATTTTGAAAACCAAATAAGAGAAGTGGAGGAGAAATGAGAATGATGCAAGAAAATCATGAAAAGAGAGTAAAAAACCTGACTGAAGAAAATAACGTCTTAAAAAAAAGACTGACTCAAATGGCAAAAGAGGCCCGAAAAGAACAATGAGGAGAATGCCTTAAAAATCAAATTTGCCAGATGGAAAAAGAATCTCAAAAGCTCACTGAAGAGAATAATTCCTTCATAATTAGAGTGGAATAAATGGAAGCAAATGACTTTATGAGAAATCAAGATACTATTAAATAGATCCAAGCAAATGAAAAAAAAATAGAAGGCAATGTGCAATATCTACTTGAAAAAAACCACTGACCTGGAAAATAGATCCAGGAGATACAATTTAAAAATTATTGGACTACCTGAAAGCCATGATCATAAAAAAGAACGTAGAAATCATCCTTCAAGAAATTCTCAAGGAAAATTGCCCCACTATTTTAGAACCAGAGGGCAAAACAGAACAAATTCACCAATTACCTCTTGAAAAAGATCCCAAAAAGAAAACTCCTAGGAATGTTATCGCCAGGTTCTAAAGTTCCTAGATCAAGGAGCAAATATTCCAAGCTTCCAAGAAAAAAAATTTGAATACTGTGGAAACACAATCAGGATCTAGTACCTTCTACATTAAGGCACCAAAGGGCTTGGAATAAGGGAGAGACGGAATGGGGGGAATCATCTCATATAGAAGAGGCAAGGGATAACCATGACAATAGAGGGGAAGAACAGGAAGGCAAAAAGGGAATGAGTCAACTTTACTCTTATTGAATTTCACTTAGGGAGGGAATGACATACACTCTAAATTGGGTATCTTGCTCTGCAGGAGAATAGAGAGGAAGGGGATGATGGATGGGAGGGCAGGTTGGAGGGGACAGTTGTTAGAAGCACACACTTCTGTAAAGGGACAGGGACAAAGTAGAGAATATTACAAGGGGGAGGGAGAGATAGAGAGGAGGGAAATATAATCAGTGTTACACAATAGTCCATTGTGGAGGTGTTCTGTGTAACTACACACGTATGGCCTGTTTTGAATTGTTTGTCTTTCTAGCAGGGGTGGGCAACAAGGGAGGAAGAGAAAGAATCTAGAATTTAAAGTTCTAAAATCTTATGTATTATACATACATATATATATATACATATATATACATATATGTGTGTGTATTGTAATATATACAATAATAATAATAATAATGATAATTATTATTATTATTATTTACATGGAACTAGGAAACAATATATACAGGCCCTGTGATATGGATATCTGTCTTGCTCTACCAGAAATGGGGGAGGATACAGGAGAGAGTAGATTGGGGGAGGGACTATATAATGGGATCACTGTTTGGGGGAGGGTTGGTAGGAGAAAGATGGGGAGAAAATTTGTAACTCAATATTGTGTGGAAATCAATAATGTAAACTAAGAATAAAAAAAGTTAATTAAGAATTAAAACAATAATCTGGTCCGAGACCACTTAGATCCAAGTCACACTTTGAATATATACTGGCTGTGTCACCCTTGGCAAGTACCTTAACTTCTACCTAGTAATGTAGGTAGCTCTTTCTGAATTTATGAGTTGTGGAACAACTAGTATTATTGTTATAAACTGTTTCTTCTTAAGAAAGCTTCTGTCATGAGTAAAATCACAGTCCAAAGTAATTCATTCAATAATCTGTATTTAGTTATTGAGGAACACCCTATATCCTTATAGTTGAAAGTCAGCCATTTGAGGTCAGGGACTCTTTTACTTTTGTCATTGTGTAGCGCTTGGCATATAGGAAACCTAAAAAAAAAGTTTGTTGACTGATTCAGTTCTGCTTGAATGATTGCACTTTGAGAGAAGCCAATGATGATCAATGTTACACTGGAAATGAAATCTCCATTGGAGTGCCTTAGGTATCTCTACTTCATCCTATAGAGATTACTTTTTCTTTTTTTACATGAATAGATGAGTAGATGGAATTATTAACAAACTTACAAGTTAACCTGAAGGTGAGAGGAACATCTAACACATTTTTTACTGAGGCAAGAGCCAAAAGGAACTTCTCAGGCTAGATCACTGAGTTGAATCTAATCATATAAAAGTTGACAAGACAAAAGTAATACCATACATAGGGGCTAAAAAATCAACTTTCCAAGTATGAGATGGAAGAGTACCTGTGAGAGAAAGACCTTAAAAAGGGAGGTAAGTATTAATCATCAGTGAGATGTGCCATCTAAAATAACCTAATTCCATCTTCAACTACTAGAGAGGCCTAGCTTGCCCAGTTCAAAGGAGGTGTTGGCCCTCATGAGTCTGTCTTTCTTTAGAGTTCTAGGTTTATTCTGAACATGAGTCAGAGGAAACAACTATTACCTGGGTAATGAACTTTCCTAGGGAAAGTCTTAAAGTGGCAGTGGGGAGATAAATCCAATAATGTCTTAAGTCTCCGTTCTTATTTTGTAGGTTACAGGGTATGGGAGAAGGAGCAATGCCCTTTGAGGAGGGGTCCAGAGATGTGGAATCTTTGGGAAGAAGTCACTGAGGTTTAAGAATCTCAGTAAGAATCAGAGAATGGAAAAGGGTCTGAGAAAAAAAAAAGATTGAGGATCAATCAAGAAGTGTTCATTAAGGGTCAAGTTGGGTAAAATGAGAACATTACAACAAAAATGAGACAGAGTTTGCACCCTGCCAGGCTTTGGATCCTCAATCAACGTGGTTAGAGTGCTTTAAGATCTCTCTTCTGTGTCCAATGGCTACCTTTTGTTCTTGCCATCTTCAATTAATATGACTCCCAAACTGAATGAATTACTTGATATTGAGGCTCCTCTGCCAGATTAAAGAATGGAAAATGTGTGTGTGTGTGTGTGTGTGTGTGTATGTGAGAGAGACAGACAGATAGACAAAGACAGACAGACAGAGACAGACAGAGAAAGAGAGAAAGAGAGACAGAGAGACAGAGAGGAGACAGAGAGAAAGAGACACAGTGAGATGGCTAGATGGATAGAAACACAGAAATAGAAAACAAAGAGACAGAGACAGAAAGAGGGAAACAGAAACAGAGATAGAGATAGAGATAAAAAGAAAAAACAGAAATAAAGGCAGACAAACAGATAGAGACACTGAGGTATATACAGAGACAAAAATAGATAAAGAAGAGGTATGATAGAGGGAGACAGAAAGGAGAGGAAAGGAGAGAGAGAAGGAGAATTTCAAATTGTAATTGTCCTTTTCAAAGTCCCAGTCTCACAACTTCTTAGGGGACTACTTTTCTCACTCTTATTCCATTTACCTCTTTCCCCTGAAGAGAACCAGCTGGCCACTTTAGATGTCTTTGTTAAACTGCAGACAGTGCCCAGAAGCATGAGTTTGCTGCCTAGAAAGACATGATCCAAGCAAGGGTTACATCTGTGTATGGTGAATTTTTTTCATTTTTGTGAAAACGAACAATGATATGCAAGATGATCCATATTTCCTATGCACCTTCTGTTTAAAGGTCCTGAGGAAGATGGGAAATTTACTTTGAATAACACCCTTTGCCTTTGCATTTTGTCAGTCCAATATATATTAAATATAATTGCTTCAACATAATTAATTTTAAAATGAGTATTTTTAAATTATGTTTTATTAACAGATATTGATACATACCAAGATCCATGCCAAATTCCAAGGTCCTAGATTCAGAGCGAGAGGAGACCTTTCAGGTATGATAATCCAAACTCTTCATTTCATTGTTGAGGAAAAAGAAACCCAAAGAGGCCAAGATTCATAATCGATATCTTAAATATAGATGTCCTAACTCCCCTAAAATTGCAGACCCCTGTGGACAGGGACTATTTTTGCTTTTTTTTTGTATGTCCAGCACTAGCCTACTACCCAGGCCACCATAAACACTTACTAAACATTGGTTGACTGATTAATTACTTAAGCTCACCCAGTAGCTCAGAGCAGTGACCAAACTTAAAGCTGTGTCCTCTGATTCCCAATTCAATACTTTTTCCCCACTTAGACAAACTACCTTGCCTATGAATTGTGGGACTCTATTTTCATATTGTAGAAATAAAAATGTATCATTGTTACCATGAGTCTCCTTAGATATCATCTTATCCTACACCTTCATTTTATATTCAAGGAAATAGAAATCTAGAGAGATTAGCTGACTTAACCAAGGTCATAGAGCTGGATGCTCCCCCAATACAGAGATATTGTATAACAATCCCCTTGAATCCTCGTCCTGAAATACATGAGGAATACACAGCAGATTGAGAAATACATTGGTGGAGAAGGGCAAGTTGCAAAGACAAAGAAACTGGCTAAGGCACAGAAAATAATGTATTACAAGGACATGTTTACGCTAGTTACTCAAGTCAAAATTCAAATGCTTTAAACATTGTGGAAGGAAGTCAGAGTTAAGGGGCAATTCTGGAGAGATATTTGTCTTCTTTTAGAATCATAGAACTCAACCTTGATTTTTGAACCAGGGGAGGGAAATGGCATAATGTTCATTCTTATTGGAAACATCACCATATTATTGTAGACATTTCACATTACGGTGCCTTATGATAGTGTCATAAACCCAACAGGCACCAGCACTTCTCTTGCCTGGTAGTCTGACTGCTGGATATGGGAGGGACAACTCCCTATTACTCAGTGCCCAGAGTTGATCTTTCTGAATATCTCAGTTGACATTTAGTCACTGCAAATCAAGCATTTCTAATGTTCTACATCAAATGTCAGGGCACTCGTTAATGGGGTACTTTCTCAGGATGGCCTCTTTCTCTATTGCACATGAGTTCAACATCTTGATGGCTTCCCAGGACATTGTGCTTGAAAAAATGAAGTGTCTCAATTTCCTTCCCTAACCTGTCCCTAATAGGATATCAGAGGCCAGAAGTTGACTTTGCATTCTCTCCCTAAAAGGTCAACTGAAGGGCACATATCTTCTCATTTTTTAAATTTACTGGCAAAAGAAATACAGGTGAAGAAAAATGAATTGCTATTTTTTTTATTCTATTGCTTACCTATTGTTCCAAATTCAGCTTTAATGTTACCCATGCCTTGAAGTTTTCTTGCGTTCTCTTTACCAGCACATCTGCAACTGAGAGTGTCTTCTTGATTGGATCCCACAGCATTCAGTCCTCTTCACTGTGTGTTGCCCAAACAACTCAATAATCTCCATTCATTATCATCATCTTTGTTAGAATTTTTATAGCATTTTAAGATTTGTGAAGTACTTCATGTACATTTATTATATTTCATCCTTATAAGAACCAAAGGAAGTAGGTGTTATTATTAACTTCATTTTTATGTATGAGGAAACTGGGGCTGAAGAAAGTTAGTGACTTGTCCATAGTCACATAGTAAGTTCGTAACTGAGTCAGGATTCAAACCCAAGTATCTCTCACTCCAAATCCAATAGTCTAAACACTCTCCCACTAAACATAGGTGTTTAATTTTAATGAATTTCATTCTCACAGAATTTGAGTTAAATATACATTCAGTATAAGCCATACCTCAGAGGAAACTTCCTCCTTGCAAGTGCTCAACTGGCCCTCCAAGGAAAAGGGGTAGGAGGAGCTCCAGCATCAATAGTCATCTTATTCCACTTTGGGACAGCCTCACTTAGTAGACAGTCCTACACACACATGCAAACACACACACACCCACTCCTCCACACACTCTTTCACACACACTCACATGCACACACACACATACACATACACAAACACACACATACCCTCATGCACACACACTCACACAGGCACATACACACACACACACACACACCGGGCTTCAATCTGCCTTTCTTTTGTCATTTCACTTCATTAATTTTTTTTTTACCTCAGGGGTTAAATAAAATAGACCAAATACATCTTTCAGATGACAGCCCATCAATTCCATGAATTGACTATGATTTTTTCCTAGAAACATTTTTCTCTGACAATCTATCTCCAATTCCTTTAACCATTCATTCTTTTTTCTCCTTTGTTCTTTTTCTTCTTTTTTTGTCTTTATTAATTTGTTCATTTACATTTAGTTTACAAGATTCATTTGCACAATCTCTTGAGTTTCAAATTTTCTCCCCTTTTCTCTCTCCCTGCCCAACATAGTGGCAAGCAATCAAGTACAGGATCTGCAACTATTTTCACATTTGACATTAGTCAGGTTGTAAAGAAGGATTATAACTGATGGAATGAACAAGGGGAAAGAGGAAACAAAACCAAACAGGAAAAAGAAAGAGAGCAGCTAGTTTGCTTCAATCTACATTCCATCTTTCTAGTTATTTCTCTAAATGTAGACATTTCTTTCCAACGTGAGTCTTTTGGAGTTGTCTTATAACATTGCATTGCTGAGAAGAGTCCAGTTTATCAAGGTTGGTTGTCACACATAAGTTGTGTCTGTAATTGTGTACAAATTTCTTCTGATTCTGCTCTTCTCACTCAATATCAGTTTGTATAAGTCTCTCCAGGTAAATATGAAGTCCATCTGCTCCTCATTTCTTATAGCACAGTAGTATTCCCTTACATTCATATACCACAACTCGTATACAATCATATACAATCCCCTTAAACTTCAATTCTTTGCCCCCACAAAAAGAGCTGCTATAAATATTTTTGTACACAATTTAACATTTTCTGCCTCAATCTTTCCTTTTCTCCCCTTACAATCCCTTTATTCCCCTTAATAGCGGGTTGTACCCCAAAGAGATCATAGAAGTGGGAGGAAGACCCAAATGCACAAAATACTTATTGCACCTCTCTCTGTGGTGGTAAAAACCTGGAAATTAAGGGGATGCCCATCAATTCAGAATGGCGAAACAAGTTGTGATATATTAATGTAATGGAATGCTATTGTGCTATAAGAAATAGGGAGTAGATGGACTTCATATTTACCTGCAGAGGTTTATACAAACTGATGCTAAGTGAGAAGATCAGAACCAGGAAAAATTTGTACACAATCAGAGACACATTGTATGTGTGATGACCAGTTTTGATAAACTGGACTATTCTCAGGAACACAGTTATAAGGCAACTCTACAAGTCTCAGGATGGAAGGAGATGTCTACATTCAGAGAAAGATCTAGAAAGAACAGACTTTAAATGAAGACTGAAGCAATCTACGTGCTATAATTCTTTTCCATGTTTAGTTTTGTTTCTTTATTCCCATTATTCACTCCATTGGTTACAACCCTTTTTTTTTTACACACAGAGTAACGTCCAATGTGAAAATATTTGCAGATCCTATATTTGATTTCATGCTGCCATGGGAAGGGGGAAGGGGGGAGGGGAGAAAATTTGAAACTCAGGGGATTGGGGAGCTGAATCTTGTAAACTAAAAGTAAATAAAAATTAATTAATTAAAAAACATGTTTGTACATATGGCTTTTCCTCCCACTTTTCTGATCTCTTTGGGATATAGCCCTAAAAGTGATATTACTGGGTCAAAGTAAGCAGTTTAGATTCTATGGATGTGAAGTCCTTCACCATTCTAGGTATCCTCTTCTGTATACTGCATACCCTACAGCTATGCATGAGATAACTGAGACCAAGTTAAAAAATATGTTTATTAACCTTTATCGTGAACCTGACCACATTTGATCTTTTAAAACAATAAAAAATAAAATGATAAATAAAAATTCTTTAGAAACAATAAAAGTAATTTACAACACATCATTTTTGATGAAAATCTTCTTTTTTGGCATTGAGCTCACAAGATTTTGACACACATTTTAAAATTCTTCAATATAGAACCACATTTACGATAGAAGAAATGTGTTTCTTAAATGGGGCTTTATTGGAAGCATTGCTTTAATTAAAAACTGTGGGTTCCAAAGAAATCTAAATCCACACACTATTCCCTCTTGGGGTTCTTTTGATACTCTCCTGTTTCTCCTACCTTTTAATTTTGTTCAGTAACCTTTACTGATTCATCATCTACATGCCATCTTCTAAATGGCAGTCTGAAAATCTCTTCTTTCACATCTTCACCCTTTGTAAATTCATCAGTCAAATGGTTATGGGATTTGAAGATCTCCCATGCCCCTTGAACTTTGCTGATGTATCAAGCAAGAGGATGTGAGGCAAGAGGAAGCTGGAGACAAGCTAGAGTCACTGTGGTTGTGACTGGAAGGAGTGGCTGTATTTGCAATGTGAAGTCCTTTTTTTGGAACCAGCCAGGAGTTCTTCTAAGGACTCCTGATAAGGACTGCTAGGGATGGAAACTGTGGGGTGCTGGAGCTGTTGGGAGCAAGCTGCCTGGAAGCTGAGCAGTTGCTGTGAGTGAGGAGAGGAGCATCTTTGCCTGAGGTAGCTTGTCCTGTTTTGAAGGCTTGAGAATGTGGGTGTTTCCTACATTAACTACATGTGCAAACTTCATAACTACTGTGATATCTGTGACTTTTGGGTTTTGGGACTTAATTTTCTGGTATCTGAACAAATGTTCTAGCCATATTTTACACATAGAGAGCCTGTTACATTTTGCCATTAATAACCATATCAGCATATTTATAGTCGTATGCATTGTGAATATTGAATTGTTGATACAGTCAGCTTGTATGGTGTTAAACACACCCTTTATAAAACAAACAAACAAAAACCAAAAACAAAACACAGACTACCTGGAGTATGTATGTAACAGTGTTCAATCGGTGACAATTTATTTATTGCTTGTTACATGCCAGTATAGGAATTATATATTACTGAGTGTTGGAGATGCAAATAGAAGCAAAAAGAAAGACAGTCTCTACTCTCAAGGAGCTTGCACAAAGAAGATGAATGAATATGGAGACAAAGGGAGAGAGGGTGTTGTAGAGGGAAAAGTCAAAAGCACAGATGGGATGAGAATGGAAGCCCTAGACCTCACCAATGGGAGAAGAGTGCTGGCATGGTAGAGGGATGTTCCTGGGTAAGAAGGCTCCAGACACTGAGGTATGTTACCATATGAGACTTTAAGTGAGGCATGACAGTGTATCTAGAAATTCAGAACCACATCACTGTTCTTTCTTCTTAGCCTTCTGGCTATTTTCAACTGCCAATTAGCTTTTTGGTAAGGAGTCCTGATGTTCTTGTTATCACACACTTGTCTTCACTTCATATATCCAATTAGTTTCTAAGTTGAGTCATTTCTATCTCCACAATATTTCAGGTGTCTAACCCCTTCTTTTAGCCACCCCCTTAGGTCAAGTCTTCATCACTTTTCACCCATATTATTACAGGAGCCTTCTAATTGCTTTCTGTCCCTCAACTCTCTCATCATTGTAGACTGCCATATGTTTGCCAAAGTCATTTTCTTTAAGTGTAGATCTGATCATGTGGCTCCTCTACTAAATCAACTCCAATGACTTCCCATTGTCTTTAGAATGAAATATGTTCTCCTCTGTTTAGATTTTAATGTCCTAAACAACCTGTCTCCAGCCTATCTTTCAAGCTTCATTGATCATAATTTCCTTCCATAAACTCTGTAATCCTCCACACTGGCCTCTTCTTCTTCCCTCATACACCACTGTCTGTTGCTTATTTCTTTGCCATTGGCCTTGCTTTCTACATGCCTAGAATGCACTCCTTTTCAGAACTTCATGGAATCCCTTTCTTCATTAAAAATGCAATCCAAGCATCATTTTTTCATAAAAATCTTCATTCTTTACCCAACAACTGATGCACCCCAAACTATATATTTATAGCATATTTATAGTATAACTACTATATAAATGTTTGGAGTTAACATTATTTTTGTGATGTATGCATTTTATACACATGATTGTTGCACTTCCTATTGGAATATAAGCTCTGTGAGAAGGCATATCTCATTCTTCATACTGGTATTCTCAGAACAAAGCAGTGTACCCAGGCCCATAGTAAGCACTTTAAAAAACTTGTTGATTGATTGTTTTAGTTCCCCGGCCATTGAAACATATTTATCTCTATCTCTTGGATAAATTTCTTAATTTTGAAGCATGGTAAGCATTATGGAAAGTTATGTTGCACGATTCTATCATCATTTTTTGGTAATTCCAAAACAATTTTAAAAATCATTTATATATGTGTATCTATATGTGTACATACATGAGTGTATATATATGCACACATACACATACATACATACATACACATCTGTATATATGTGTATATATACATGCACAAACACACCCCAAAATTGCTATTCCATCAATGAAGACAACATTTTCAAGCCTAACTAAAATTTTAAAAAGGCCAAAGTATCTTTTTTTGGAGGGGGGGGATAGATTTTATAGTCTCTTAAGAATGGTCATATCTAATAAGATCTCCAGAAAATCAGGATGTTTTCAGTTGTTAATATACTAACAAATGAAAAAAGCAACTTTCATCAGTTAAAACTTGCCTTTCCCCTCATCTTTAGTGCCCCAGTTTTAATGTTGTCTTGCCGATGACAATTGTATTCCTGTCCTCATGCTACTTCAAGAAAACCAGTGGTTCATGGCAGGAAAATAAAGACAGTCCTTTAAATGCCAAGTCTCTTTTGATTACTCTTGTTCACTTTCTGAAAATTAATGAGGTATTTTGCAACACCAATTTGACAGTTCTTGGAATTTATTGCTTTGCTGTTGTCTCTTATTTTGTTTTTATTTTTACCTGCACTTTCTTTTGTGCTTTGGTGTAGACGATCCTGTGGACATCAATTATCCTTTAATGGACTGACTTCCACAAACTGCTGACTGCTTCAATGTCTTCAATAGTCTTTGAAATATGCACTGTAAAAGCAATAACTTTACATGTTTCTTTGGGAAAATATTCTTTAAAAACAAATAAATAAAAATACATTAGAAGAGAATGTAATGAAACATTTGAAGTATACCCATGCTCAGATATGTATTCATACACATATATACCCTCCTATATAGAAATATGAGTAGGTATACATATTTATGCATTTGTATTCCCTTCACCTATCCTTCATACTAAGAAAAGATTCATAAGTCACTATTATTGTTTTTCCATG